>JBAKBP010018678.1:0-46210 GCA_037953745.1 Lithodes maja | reverse complement strand
GTGGGAGGCGGGTGAGGACGAGGAGCCTCGTGGACCACACCAGGAGGCGGCCCTTGAGGGACCACTCGGCGAAGGTGGCGAGGAAGGCTGGGTCGTCGCTCACCACCACCACCGTTACCGACCATGACACCTGCCGCAGCTGAGGGTAAAATCGGTTTGTCAGCATTGCTTTTCAGTATGTTCACAATCTTTTGGAGATCATCTTACTTCGAAAGGGCCATGGTAATGTTATTTCTTTAACAAATATATATACTGCATTACTTAATATTAAGATTGATTGACCATTATTATATTGTGTATGTATATTTGTGCACTGTACACGAACAGTACCACGAAAGATATATTATTGACAGCAATATTATTCAGTAACCCGAAAGTATGTACACTCACGCATACTATAAGCTGCTCATGTCTTGCAAATTATAGCTAAACCATCGAGAGAGAGAGAGCCCCCCCCCTACAGCCGAGTTTCATATAACCGACGTTGTATGTAAACTTATTTTGAGAATACAATTACATATTGTATTCAATTCCTAATACATTTTATATGTTGGCCATTGTAAGAGTGTGCAATGATGGTTTAGCTATAATTTACAAGGCATGCGAACATGCGTTGCTAATCACTAACTAGCAGCCAGAGGAGGAAGGTGGAGTTGGTGATAGTTTGGGGGTTGGACGATGGGGTAGACTTGGACACTACTCCCCCCTTCCACCTGCCCAGGGTGGAGGAGGGGAAGGAAGGACCCACCCCTGTGCAGCTTTTAGTACGCGTGAGTGTACAATCGTGAATATTAATAAGGTTGCACCCATTTTGAATCGCTGACTTGAAATACAAAAACATATTGCACTGTTTAGTTTGTTTTCGATACATATTCAAATAGGTGCGCAACAATGCCTACATATCCATTTAAATGCGCGTTGAACCCGATTGAAACCAAACAATGCGTCATTTTACCGCAGGCGCTTCAGAACATGTCATTAAAAGTTTAACCCCTTCTGTACCGGCGACGTATATTATATTTTATTCTAGCAATATTTAGACTATTTTGTGCAGCTTAGAAAGGATCTGTGGTAGTTAAAAGGGTTGATTGAGATAGTTCGAAGCCTTATAATTGCTAAAGATCCTTCTTAACCCTCTCACGACCATATGAAGCAGAGGTTGCCAGATTAGCAAATACGAAATAGTTCTCACTCTTATAATTACCTCTCCAAAATTAATTTTCTGCCCACAGCTAACTCAAAGACAACTGCAGAGGTTAAAGTAACTAAACTAAAGGTTTCTAAATACCCCTGATGGTAACAAAGGATTAACCCCTTCAGACTCATATGACGCAGAGGTTGCCAGACTATCAATAAGAAATAGAGTTCTCTCACTCTTATAATTACCTCTCCAAAATTAGTTTTCTGCCCACAGCTAACTCAAAGACAACTGCAGAGGTTGAAGTAACTAAACTAAAGGTTTCTAAATACCCCTGATGGTAACAAAGGCTTTAAAGTATCCCTAATAGGCTCAAAATCGCGTCATATGTCGGAGAGGGTTAAGCAGTTCAATGATTCAAGAGTCGGTAATTGACCACTTGCGAGTTTCAGGCTATAAGAAAGCTGGAGTTTTTTTACATTGATATATAACTGAATTAATCCGCTAAAATGTGGTTGTAGTACATGTATAAGTATGTTTAATATGGTTGTATGTATTTATATATCTACTGTATTTATGTTTAATAACGATGTTTACTGCACCAACTTCCTTATAGCCAGAAACTCACAAGTGGTCAATTGCTATTTGACGAGGCATAATTGTGTAACTCTGGCGGACAAATATAGAAAAATGCTTGAGCCACAAAAGTAAAGTTACTGGGATTCACAAATTAACACTAGATTAGCGGGCTAGCTGTTTATTTATATGTACCGCCCAGCGGGGTGTTTTTAGCCAAAATAGGGCTGTTTACGTGATCATTTTCATGCCTAAATAAGACCCAGAGTGTAAAACAAGTATCTATCCCTGAAAGGGCATAAACAGAGCTTTCCAATGACACTATAACGATCCTTTTATGATGGCTAGTTTTCTTGCAACAACGGCGCAACACGAGTGCAAAAAGCATGTAATTCGGCACTTTCCCTATATAGCGAGGGAGGGAGGAGGTGGGATTAGTGTCAGTAGATTCGCCTGGGTGGTCTGGAGCAGTCATACGCTCGCTACTCTCCTGCCACCACTTGTCTCTCTCTCTCAGCAACATTACGTGCTGAAATTGCCACACGACCTATGTCGAGCGCCGCCAGATAGTCCAGATTTATTATACTTGACTTATGTTGCGCGCCGACACTTAGGGGTAGTGCTTGGTTCTTGGTATATATTAATATATTTTTGAGTTTCCTCGCTAGACCTTCATCAAGCTTAGAAAAACACCCCCTAAACCCCCTTTCAAGCTAAATGTGTATTTTTTCGGTAGACGAATGTCCCAGCCGAAGGCCGGTTCCTTCTAAAATTAGATGCTCGCTATCGCTCGCCAGGAAAAAATCGACACCTACGTCTCAAAATCGCCAAACTAGCGGAACGACCGTCTTAAAACCTCAAAACTAATATGCTAAACATGAGGGAGAAGGGGGGTCTAGAAAAAGCAAATACTACCCCCTTAATGCTCACCAACTCATATTTAGCATTAGGTGTTGTTCACGACTTGTTGCGCTGGTGACTCGCCAGGGCAGTGATGTGGGCTGCGGTAATCGTTTAACGGTGTTCTTTCTTTCATGGGGTGCATGTTGTCACGGACAGATCAGTGGTGATCTTTGTTCTTGTCTGTGACACTTAGAAGTATTTTATATCTGTGCTAGAATATAAGATTCATGGTGTGAAGTTAAGGAGCGAAAGAGCGGGGTAGGCAGCGTGGTGGTAGTATGTGCGTAAGTTTGCCTCCCCCGCTCGGTAGGAGTCTCCCACGCTCGTGATTAACCCGGTAAGCGCTAAATAGACCTAGGGGCTAGGGTAGTTATTTGTGTATTTCTAGCCTTGGATTCTGACAGAATTCGTTATATTTACAATATAGACCATTATTTGTTTTCGGTATGCTTTTATTTTACATATATGATGTATATATGAACCTTCAAGAGTGCTAAAATAAGTGGGAAAGCATTTGGGTGGTGAAAAACGAAGATATTGGCCACCCGGTCGTAATGTCAGGCGAGAGAGAGCTACAGTCAACCCTCCTCTCTCGCTGTCTGTGAGGTAACTGAGACAAGCGGGGCGGTGTGGGCTGGTGTCTGGGTGTTACATATCGATCTTTTCTGCAACCCACTTGTGCTACATTATCGCGGGAGAGAAAAATAACCGATAAATGATGATAATAAGAGGGAAAATAGGTGATAATTGAGGAGGGGAGGGAGGGGAGGGGGGTGGGTGAGATTTACATGGATGAGTACTGGAGGGGAATTATCTCACCTAGAGACAAAAAAAAAATTTTTGATAGGCCCTTTTTTTTTTTGGAAAGCTTTTTTTATGGTCCTGCTTCCGTGAGGCCTATCGCGTTCCCTATAGGAAGCCTTCCGTGAGGCCTATCGCGCTTGCCGGGTTAATAATAATAATATTTATTCAGTAAGCAATTTACAGAGTTGGTACCACATAGTATGTTATAAATATGACATGTACCAGCCTTGCATTATTCCAACTAAGGATAGCCCAATAAGGCCATTAGGCGTATTTCCATTGGAGTCCTTGTGAGATTAGGTTAGCTGGGGAAATGGGGAGGATAAAGAAATAGATATTTTAGAGAAAGTATTTCTAGGGGGTTATTTTAAGATACCTTACATCCTATAGTAAATATCAGTAATCCATAATCAGTGATCATTTCAGTTTGGTTTGTCTATCTCTTATGTCGTATTTAGTAGTAGACATAAGCTTGGTGCTCCCTTCTTAAGCTTGGTGCTCCCTTCTCGCAGCTGTCCGTGCATCGCTTGCTCTTCGTGACGTAGTCGTCTGTGATTGGCGGCCACGGTGGTGCGGGCTCCTATCCTTGTGTCTCCTGCAGAGCTAGGTCCTACATGTCCCTTGCAAGTCTGTCTTCCATATAACCCTCTATACTACTATCTCTCTCTCTCTCTCTGAACTTCTTCGGTTTCATAATTCTCTCTTTATTCAATTACTTATCCCTTCTGGTTCTGCATACGACTTCCATAGGCGGCCAGTCGTATTACCAGCACCAGCTCTACATATATGTTTGCACTAGTTTTAGGGATTATTAGAGTCAGTCAAATGGTACCATAGTGTTGGGGTGCTTCTAATTATTGGGCTGTTCTCTCTTTATTATTTAATGCTAGACAGTGGAAGGTATCTTTGGTCGTTGTCTGAGTTATGTATGTGGCAAGTCAGAGCCTGTACAACATTGACGAAGCTAGCTAGCCTGTAACCCTTGTGCATATTTTCCTTTGTGAGTGTAGCAGTATACAAGTGAAGGGCTTTTGCCTACTCTCACCTGTATGATTGCTACCTCATTTTGTTGACCTTTGTGGAGCGCAGGGCTAGACCAGATACTAGAGATCTGGACTTACCAAGAGAGCCTCCAAGTCACATAAGGGAAATCTGTTCAAGGGGAGGCAGTAGGCTACAAGCATCCTTGCGCTCAGCTTAACTTCTTAGTACCTTTTTATGCCACTGCTAGACTTTATTAGTGAGGAAGACAGCATCGTGCTTATTAACTTTAATTGTGTATGCTTTAGGAATTTTTCACGCCATATTTGAGCCTAGGTTGATGCATAGTGCACATCCCAGTTTGGCTGTTACGTTGGCTAAGGAAGTACTGTTTTGAGTGGCGATTATTAGTGCTGTCACAGAGTTCTTGCACTCCCTTGTTTTATATATATGTATCCTACTTATTGGTGTATTTAAGATACACGCTGTGGTAAACTATCAATGGAAGTTAAATATTACTAAGCTATAATGAATCAAATAAAATCAATCTAAATGAAAACTACTCTATATCTAAATTGAATTCAATCTGAAACAAGCTAATTTATATCCAAAGGTCTCGCATAACAAATGTATATATAGGGTAAGGTTATAAGGGTTAATATTAGCCAGGAATTAACTCACCAATAGTTCCACGTGGCAATTAGGCAAGGGAGAACGTTTACCCAATATGGTGGTGGACAATGGGGAACGAGACTTCGGTCCCAAGACACAAGTCAAGTCAAGTTAAAGAAAGAATAAATGATTACATGGGAATGGACATGATTATATAATGTATGCTTATCTATCAGTCAGTCATGATGTCGATGAGAGCGTCGTGATGGTGTAGCTGAGTGTATGTGTATTGTGATTACAGGCACAAAAGCACGATCAACTGAGGGCGGAAAATTAGATGTTAACTGGTTGGTGTTCGTGAAGGCTCTGGCGTACCTGAAAAGCACACCTTGCTGCCTTGGCAAACCGCCAGGAGCCCAAATTATCGTACCGCATTTAGGTTGCTCTATACGATAAATTATATTAACCCTTTCAGACTCCTATGACGCAGAGGTTGCCAGATTAGAAATAAGAAATAGAGTTATCTCACTCTGATAATTACCTTTCCAAAATTAGTTTTCTGCCCACAGCTAACTCAAAGACAACTGCAGAGGTTGAAGTAACTAAACTAAAGGTTTCTAAATACCCCTGATGGTAACAAAGGTTTTAAAGTATCCCTAATAGGCTCAAAATCGCGTCATATGTCGGAGAGGGTTAATATATACGATAAATTCATATATACTACATAAGACCATGGCAATATTGCTTAATAGCATATTAGGCCTTTTATAACTTAACTTATTTACAATCTTATAATATACGATCTACTCATCCTACGTCGTGCTGTAGGAGAGATCGTGACGTCACAGAGACATAAGAGATCACAAAAGAGTCATATTCTATCGTATTTATACGATACACGCTTTGGTGTCTTGCCCCTGCATTATTTCTGTTCTATATTAACGAGCATCTTAGAGCATCAGACGTTTTCAGAAGATTCTTTATCTGATTGCTGTAGGACTAGACTTCCAGTGTTTTCATAGAGCATTGTAGAGTTTAGTGTTGAGTACAGACTCGCACTAAAGTTAACGTAAGCATATGCTCCTTTATTAAATCTTATCATAGTTTATTCAAGCATTGTTATTACTTAAGAGCATTTTATTAACGTAAAGTACTCCTGTTGTGAGCAGGCTTTGCCGTCATCGGGAAGCCTTTGTAGAAGTGCACTAAAACCCAGTTAATTGATACCCCGTTATCCAGTAGATTAACTCTGGAGGGTTTTAAGTGTTTTGTTCACGGGCGTAATAGTTCGAGGGTTTGGAATTAGCGTACCGTTGTTGCAGATATAGCCTATCATCTAGTCCAATATTGACTGCCCTTGTTTATTTCGTAGTGCCGGTCGTAACAAATGGCGACCTTAGACCAGAATATAGTGAACTGAATATTGCATTTTTTTTTTTTTTTGGAGAAATTTTATTACCATTTGGGGGTTGAATTTATTTCTCGCATTGTTGGCAGTAGACATTGTTTTGAGGATACATAGAACTATGTTGGAGTTATTGGTGACCTAGTATTGCACTAAAGAACATCTTCGAATATTTTTTGGTGAATAAAGCTACGCAAGAGTTGGCTATTTTGTCTGGACTTGAATTTTTTTTTGTTGACTCCGTCATGTAGGTCTGAGCATAGTGAGGGCACAGTGCGAGAGGCAGGCGAGGAGGTGGAGTTGTTAAGCGGCGCTCGGGTGGTGAACAGTGAGGAGGATGCTCGGATTTTTTGGGGGAGGCTTATGTTGGCGGACCGGGTGGCGGGGCTAGGGGGTACGGACTGCAGTGTGTGGCCACGGTCTTGGGGTTTTCCGGTACTAGCGGTATGTCGAGAAGTGAGCTCGCTGCGTGGGGTGCATTGGGTTTCGGGTGGAGCGGGAGCTGCGGCACCTTAGGCCCAGCCCCCATTCCACTCGACTCCTATCATGGCGCCCCCTCGGGCTTCGGAGCCGGGTACCTTCCCGCAGGCCATGCCTCTAGGTGATTCACAGGGTGGGTCCCCGATAGTAGCACCCCCTCCTCAAGGGTTGTCTGCCGAAATGTTGTTTCAGCTCGAGCTCGCCAAACTTAAGCAACAGAATGAGCATGAGCAGCGGGAGCGAGAGTCTGAGAGGTATTGTGCCGATATTGACCTTGAGAAAACTCTTGTAGAGGTGACGAGGAACCGGGTCGCCCAGGGGGCTCGAGCCCATGATCAGTCCCTGTTGCATCTACTGAAGTTGGTTCCAGTGTTTGATGAGTTGGGAGTTACAGAATTTTTTCTCCGGTTCGAGAAAAAGTGCCAGGAGCACCAATGGCCCGAGAAGTGGGCAGCCATTGTTTCTTCACGATTGACGGGGAAAGCACTCAAGGCGTACGATGCTTTGCCCCTAGATTTCTGTGTGAATTAAGAGTTATTGAAAGAGGCTGTCCTGAGGGCGTATGAGCTACAGCCAGAGCCCTATAGGCTGAAGTTTAGGGCGGTTCCAAAAAGAAAGGAGAGTACTTTCCAGGAACACGCTAGAGAGCTGTCAGATGCATTTGATAATTGGTTAAGGTCGGAGAAGGCAACTACTTTTGATTCAGTAAAATAACTAGTGTTGCTGGAACAATTTTTTAAATGTACTGGCAGTGACTTGACTCTTAACCTTAAAGAAAAGCGACCGAAAACTCTACAAGAGGCGGCTGAGCTGGCTGACCTCAGGTTGTCATTGATTCGCGGGTGGTGGTCTGCACAGAGAGCTGAGGCAGGTAACAAGGGGCGTACCACTCCACCCCAGCGAATTAATGACACAACATATAATTATCCATGTAAAAGTACTGTTGCCAATTATGAACCCAAGTCGAAACCCTTCCCGTTTAAGAAAGGCCAGGGCCCTTTCTCACCTCAGAGGAAGTCCAAGACTGAGGTGGAATGTTAAAAGTGTGATGAGAAGGGGCATATTGCGCGCTCATGTCCGAGCACACCGCCTACAGCAGTGGTGAGCAACATTGGTGTGTCTTTGAGGTCTTCCGTGTTTGCCCGGGGTAATACGTCAGTTGCGGAGTCGCAGTCGGTGCAGAAGCAGCAGGAGGGCTCGTCACCCGTCAGTGATGCTTTTTGTGGTCATTGGGGGCACGGCACTGTGAGGTGGGCTGGTGTGAAGCATAGGCTTGAGTTATTGCGTGATACAGGCGCTTCCCAGATACTTGTTAAGAATATCACTGGCAAGCCTGTTAACGTGGCTCGGGTTCTGGTGGTTAAGGTATCAATGCTACGCGGTCTTACCCGCTGGTCAGAATGGAGCTTGAGGTGGACGGTGTGACACGGGAGTTGGGTGTGGTTGAGAAGTTGCCAGTCGAGGGGGTCGACCTCCTTCTTGGTAATTACTTTGCGGTGCCCACTTCCGAGGTTCCATCCTTAGTCGTTGCCAAGAGGGCGGCCGACACGAGTAGGGAGGAGCAAGAGGAGCTTGAGAGATCTCAGTCCGTTCAGGTGTCACAGCCTAGTACCCAAGTTTATGACCAGCGGAGGAAGGGTCGGAAGGAGAAAGTCGAGGCTGGTGGTCGGGTTGAGAGTTTGGACCCAGCGACACTCCTTGGTGACTCGGTACTTGACCCAAAGGTGAGCTCCGGAGTGGCCCCAGAACCTGTCCCCCCTAGGGACATGGTAGGGCGTGATGGCACTCCACGACGGAGTAGTTCCCCGGTGGAGGAGAGTTGTGGGAATGGGGCTACTGAACTCTAGGACGGGGAAGCATGTCAGGTGAACCTGTTAGAGGAGTTTGTGAGGCAACCACCTGAGCAGCCTACTGTCCCTGCGTTGGTCTGCAGCGGCCAAGGTGGAGAGGGGGCAGTGGGGCACAGGTGGAGGAGAGTCGGGATTGTCATGTCTCGGTGGAGCAGTGGTTCAAGGTGGGCGACGAGGCTTTGGCATGGTTGCCAGTTCAGGGTCGACCCATGGCTGCCAAGTATGGTGGTCAGAAGGAGGAGATTGAGCAGATTGGCGAGGTTGGCTGTGGAGTGGATGCGCCCGGCTGTCGCATAGCCTCCCAATGCTGCTCTAGTAAAATGCAACAGCCCTACCATAGACCGACTGTATCTGGCCATGTCGCTGAAGGCGGTGATGCTGCGCAGGCAGATGTAGTTGCAAAGAATGCGGGGGTGCGCATTGTTACGGCTGGATCGGCAATACATATTCGGGATTCTTGATCGTAGGACAGAAATGGCTTATGTGACAACGACACGCTCGATTCCAGTCCCAAATACTATATGCTCCAGACAACAAAAGCACCAACGCCCTACAGAGTTATCGTCTATGGTAACGAGGTACCTTAACTCGGCGAAAGTGTACAACAGGGGTAGGCTATGAGGCTAAACTCCCTCAGACATTTATAGGTTACGTTATTACTAAAGAAATGCAATACTCAAGAAACTACGTTAATATTAAGCCTCTAATAATGTAGAATAGAAGCAGGCTAAAGGTATGACAGTGAAATGCTAAATGACAAATGTACACGCCTACTTGAAAGCGCGTGCACTAGAATAACTGTCCCCTACTAACATGCACTAGCATGTAGCATACAAGATGTTCATGATCCAGTAGATACCTAATAATACACATGGAAGGAACATAAACAGTAGTCACTTATTGTAATAATGAATCTATACTTGGAATAACTAAAAGGTTGCAGGCAACAGTACTGCGCCGGTAGCCTACTACCGCATAGGCTACTTCGCTTCTCTCACTCTGTCTCCCCTCTGAGTCTGTATGCGCCCTACGCAACAGAACTCCGGACACAGCAGCAAAACGACAGTGCAGTTAATTGATACATGAAAGTATTAATAGTGTTGTCTTGTGTGTGAGTAATGTGTACTGTAAAGTGTTACATACATAAACTTAAAGAGAGCTGCAATGCATAGTAAAATAAAGATATCACCCACTCATCATCCCCATGTGTTCTAGCTAGCAGGCCAAGTCACAGGAACAACGAGTCCCAGCACCGAAAGCGAGAACCCAGGAAAAGACTGTAGAGAACACAAGGACAGATAAATTACGTTACTCTACTATACCGGCACTACGAGCGAGCTGTAGTCTCTGGTACTACAGTCGCTCCTGGCTCGGTAGGCAAATCAAGGCTAAGTCCTCGCCCCTCTACAGACAACTCCTGGGCATGGTCGGGCTCTTACACATGGCACTAGTCTAGTCACAAATTGGATGATGAGCTGGGCATATAACTCGTGAACATGTAGAACGTTCACCAACTATCCTCATCAAGAAGATCGCTGTTCACATTAACCCCTTAAATCTAATACATGTAAATATATGCTTGTCCTAAGAGTAATACGAGAGGTGAGTGCTGAAACTCCTTTAGGACCTCAAGGGAAGGGTATGCATTTAAATAGAGAGAAGAATGAAATGAGAGTAATGTCGTCAGAGAGAAAGAGTGCAACCGTGAGAAATTGGGAGAGAGGGCAAGGGATGTTAGAATCTCAAAGGTTCTAGGCAACCTGATCATGGAACACACAGCGAGCCTCCATGCAATGTGCAGTACGACAACATGGGCAGCCAGGCAGCAAATGCAGGCGGCAATGTACTACCAACCCTGTCGCACCTAGCTATAAGCGCAGGGCTGCCAACCGGTCCATACGTCTGGCAACCACCACTCCGGCAGCGTGGCGCACCGCTACCCTCTCGCTCTGAAGTCTAACTCACTCTCTCTCTCTGAATTCCCACTGTCTTATCTATCAACTTCTCTATCGATACTACATATTAAATGGAAGGTCTCGACATGGCTTAAAACAAAACCCACCACTGGTTAGCAAATGACGAGACCTTTGCAGAGATACAAAGAACATAGTTATACGTTGTCACACTCAATATAAGCAGCCAGCATGGTACAGCGTGGTACCGTGGTGGTACAGTGGAGTACCAAGGAGTACAATCAGGTTACGTTGCCACGCACTGGGTGCGTCACAGCATGTACGGTATAGGCGGGGAAGCCTTAGCAATTATGAACTATGGGAGTGACTGCACAAGTGGTACAGATTGTCCCTCTCATGACCTGGCTGTTCTAGGGACGAAGGTGGAGACTATAGTTTAGAAGCTGCGGTCTCGGCTGGGTTGTGGGAGGGCACTAGGCATGTTGTTCTGCGAGACGAGTAGCAACCTCTTGTTCCTGAGCGACAAGAGGAGTTGTTTACTAGGCTGTGGCAGTACGTCCGCATGTTTGTTGCTTCTCCAGGCCTGATGTACAGGGTAGAATCCGACATGGAGGCTGGAGACAGTGCAAGGCTCAAGTTAATTCCCTACCGTATAAATCCTGCTCGACAGCCTGTTGTGAAAGCAGAGCTAGACGACATGTGGAGAATGGGTCTGAGGGATAAAGGATATCGTGAGTGGTCGTTGCCAGTAACTTTGCAACCCGAGTTAAGTAGCAAGATCTGTGTGTATGTTGAAGCATTATCCCTGACAGGCGCCTATACATTACCCAGAGTTGACGACACCATAGACCGCTTCGGGGCTGCCTCGCTCATCACGAAGGTAGAACTAGTGAAAGGTTATTGGCAGGCCCCGTTGCCGGAAAGGGCGAAGAGAAATGCCAGTCTTGTGATGAACTGGGCAGTTTATCAGTGCCAGGTGTTGTTTTGCTGCCGGAACACAAGTTGGATGTGTGGCATGTTAAGGGCACTGATAATGTTCTGGCTGATTGTTTGTCACGGGAGGGTATGTGTGAAGGAGAACCCTCGCCGTTCAGTCAGTATTTGGTGAAGTGGAGAAAAATTAGGCTTACCTCTGTAGTGCAATGCCGCCAAAAACACTATTAAAAATATAAAAACTTCACATAAAAACTCTTTCTTTTTTATTAAAATGTAAAACTTGCAAACTAAACAAACCAAAATTGGGGCAAGGACAATATAAAGTCAAATTAAATTATCAAAATCGCTATGTGGAAACAACGCTTACTAAAATGAAAATTATTAAATAAAAGAACACAATCCACCACATAGGGTGTACATTACTACATGAGCAAGTTAATCTGTTTCCCAAGCAAACTAATCGCACATATAACAACGCACTATCGTCACGTTAAAGGAAGTAGTCAAGTTTGGGAAGTCCGGGACGTTATGGCAAATTTTACTAAACTGCATGAATAAAGAAACTAAATGTTAAATGTCAAAATATTATTTAAAATCAAATTTGCAACATGACAAGACATTAACAATAGTACAAAATACAAATATTGATAAGATATCTATACTATTACAAAATAATATATAAAATACAGTACAGCACTCACTAACGATAGTGCTATCGGGTAGGTACCTGTAAGCATAGCATGCCTCAAGTGACCCCTATCAATAACTACCCTACAAATAACCTACATTTATAGCACAAATAAACTAAGGAAATCGCAAAAGTAAGCAATTGATACTATCGACAATGAATACATATAATATAAAGACAAATAATTGCAAAATATGAAGTAACAACAGATTTAAACAAAGAGTACTCTTTTAACAAGAACAATACATTTAAAAAATCATCAATATTAATATTAATAATAGAAAAAGATAAACAATAAATACAGACAAATAGTATATAAGTGCAGTATATCACAGCAAGCATCTAAGACACTGAGTTGTTGTCTTAGTAGGCTAGGCTTGGTGAAGCTTGCTCGTTGAGCGTGATATAATTATTATGATGCTATTATTTTGGGGAAGTGTTGTGCAGATTTTGTTTATAATTCAGTATTTTATGTTTGTGATCGTGCCTTGTTTTCACAACTTGGGAGAGTGGCTAGGTGATGCGGGGTTGATGGGCGTTCTGTCTGGTCAGATGTGGGGTTTGCCTGTGGCTGAAACTTCCCACATCTTGTGCGGGGTGTTACGCTGGCCAGCTTGCCAGAATGCGCTCATGACTCGCTAGCGCTTGCAAGGGCAGTGATGTGGGCTGCGGTAATCGTGGAACGGTGTTGTTTCTTTCATGGGGTGCATGTTGTCACGGACAGATCAGTGGTGATCTTTGTTCTTGTCTGTGACACTTAGAAGTATTTTATATCAGTGCTAGAATAGAACCTGTATGGTGTGAAATTAAGGAGAGAGAGGGGTAGGCAGCGTGGTGGTAGTGTGTGTGTGTGTAAGTTTGCCTCCCGCGCTCGGTAGGAGTCTCCCACGCCCGTGATTGGCTGGCGGCCCTGTCGACGTCATAGATCGCTTGCTCTTCGTGACGTAGTCGTCGGTGATTGGCGGCCGCGGTCCTGGGATAGTGGTGCGGGCTCCTATCCTTGTCTCCTGCAGAGCTATAGTCCAGTAAAGATATGGATATACCCACCACTAATTGCAATAGTTATTCTCTGTTTTATTTTAGTGTGTTAGTATAGGAATAACATACTAAAAGTCTAGGAAAATCTATCTGTGGGAACATTGTTTTGCAAAGGCATTTTCTAAAATGCTGAGTCAGCAACTTTTCATTAATGATACATCGTGGTTCTCTACTAGTCTATCTCATCGTTTCATTTTATATTGCAGCAATATTTGTACATCTGTTCTTAGATAATCTACATGTTCATGTTTGTCACCTTGGTTATATAAAATATAGTATGTGACTTTTCTTTTCATTTCAGATCTATGACTAGCTATCATGGATAAGTGTGTGTTTTGTGAGCAACCTCTCGCTGATGGTCAACAGACGGTGACATTAACTCAGAAAGGATGTGACAGTATCGTGAGGGCCTGTACGCTACGTCGTCCGTATCTGTTGGTCAGACAGTTCATATCGAATGTCGCAAGGATTACACAAACCCCCATGTTATTGAAAGAGACAAAAAAAGATCAGCCAATGAGGCAGATTTTCATCAATCTTCTGCTAGCCTCCGATCTTCGAAACCAGTATTCGTCTACAAAGAACATTGTATATTTTGTGGCTGTGGAGATAGTTCAGGTGGTCGACAGGATGCCCGAAAACTCATTCCAGTTCGATCCATCAACATGCAGAAAATAATTCTCAAAGCATGTGGGTCCTTGGGTAGACGTCGTCAGAGATCGTGTATTATTTGTTAATGACTTCCATGCTGCCGATGCACTATATCATAACCTTTGTACAACCAGCTTCAGGACAGGGAAGCAGATTCCCCAAATATTTCAAAGCAGTGATGGCAAACCATTCAAGCGGGTTAAAAGGAGTGAGCGTGCTGGAAGACCAAAGCAGGGAACAGTAAGACGAGCCTTCTTGAAAGCTACAGAATACTTAGAGGAAAATGATGATGAACAGAAAACCATAACAGACTTAATTGAAAAAATGAAAGAAAACTGTGATGATAAGAGCGTTGCCTATGGATACACTCACATGAAGAATGAATTGAAGAAACACTTTGGAGACCAGATTGTCATCACAGAAATTGATGGGAAGTCTAATGTTGTCACTCTGAAAAGCACTGTTTCTCGAATATTGCACGATTTTCACTTGAGGTCACAACAAGAAGATTGTGACAAACTCAAAGAAATAACCAAAACAGCAGCTAAACTGATGAAAAATTACATCAAAGAAATTAACTAGTCGAGAGATGTCTATCCAGCAACAAGTGCCATGGTATCCATCCAAGGTAACCTGAGTTTCGTCCCTGACTCGTTACAGACCTTCCTTACAGAGCTCTTCGTGGGCTACAAGTCGCAGAAGATAGCATCGATAGGTCAAGCCATCATGCAAGCAACTCGTCCAAGAGCACTCATGGCTCTTCTACAAATCGGTCTGGGAATCCAGATGCACAATAGTTTTGATTCCAGATTCCTGATCGATTCCTTGCATGCACATGGTTTCAGTTGTTCTTATACAGAAGTACAGAAGTTCCAGCGCAGTTCTGCAGCTGCCCAAGGGACTAGCTTTCCTTAGTACTTTCCAGGACATTTCCATCAGTACATGGGAGACAATGCCACTCTAGATGACAAGAACACGTTTCATGGAATGGGTATAATCGCAGCTGTAACACCCTATCTGAAAGCTGAAAGAAACATTCCTAGAAAGGACATCCCTTTGAAAGATGTAGTTACCCTCGGAAAGATAAACATTCACCCATATCCATCAGAGAGAGAAGCAATGTACAACATGTCTTACGAAGTCTTGGAGAAACCAGATGTGAAAGAGCCATATCTCCAAATCGACTTTCTGTGGAAAGTATCACCGACAGCTCAAATATTAAGACCTCTATGGAATGGATACATGCAAATGATTGCAGATGGAAACCATCCAGGGAAAGCCTCGGTAGTATTTATGCCCATGATAGACATGAATCCAAATGACCTTTCCTGTATATACTCGACACTAGTATTTGTTTCATCGCAGTAGCGATTGTCAAATCAGCAGTAGCTATTGCTTCAGAAGATGTTCACATTGACGCCAATCTTCTGTTCCAGAGGCTTATAACTGCAGGAACCTGATGCGGTGATCTTCATCAAATGATGTCTTTTGAGCTCTCTGCATATCCCACGGCTTTGTTCGACTCCAAGACGATGATGAAGACAGCGAACAAAGCAAGCTTGGCTGATGCAATGTGGTCTGAAGGTTTAGACAGTCCGGCTCCAGAAGGGGATATCCAGTACATTCTAGATAGGGGTGGTCTCCTGCATCGCATTCCATGGACACGTGCACACAGTTGGGAGGAGATTCTGCAAGACTACTGTCGATATGTCTCCAACAGATATGGAAAAGCTACAGTTGTCTTTGATGGATACACAGATGCTGCCTCAACCAAAGATTGTGCTCGCCTTCGACGACGAAATGGAATTGTCGGTGCTCGGGTTCACTTTTCTGTTGATATGAGGCTGAAGATGAAGAAAGAAGAGTTTCTGGCAAACAAAGAAAACAAACAACAGTTCCTCCATATGCTAGGTGAACACCTGGAAAGGACAGGCTGTCATGTCATCCATGCAAAAGGAGATGCCGATTTACCAATCGTTCAGACAACAGTGGAATCTGCAGCTAGGTGTGACGGCATACTGGTTGGAGACGACACTGATCCACTTGTACTTCTCTGCTATCATGGCAAGAATACATCGCACAAACTCTTCTTCAAACCAGAGCCAAAATCACACTCAAAGAAGAGACCAAGAACATGGAACATTAAGGGCAGCCCAGTCTGTGACAACATACTCTTCATACACGCTGTCCTTGGATGTGATACTACATGGAGAGTCCATGGTCTTAGAAAGCAACTTGCTCTGACACGCATGAAAAATGCTGTCTTCTGCAAACAAGCACAACTTTTCATGAAACCAGACATGACAAAAGAGAACATCATGGCTTTGGTTTCCCGGGCGTTTCCGCACCCTCCTCAGCTCCCCGCCATGGAGTGGCTTCGGTCACCCAGGCTTTATTGTGGTCGGCGGGGAGGGTTCTGTGGGGGCGCTCGGTTATGGCCTTGGCCTTGCTCAGCCAGGCAGCTTGGGGAACAACAACAACAACAACAACATAATTATTGCTGGAGAAATTGCAGTTGTCATTGTACAGTGGTCTCGAAGGGGAAACCTTTGATGAGCTGCGGTACAGACGTTTCTGTCAAAAGACAACATCCAGCACCTTAAGTGTACAGCCTCATGCACTACCTCCGACCTCTGCATATCTGAGAAATCACAGCCTCCGAGTTTACTATCAGGTTCAGGTGTGGTGTGAATACTCTGCGTCCAGAAGACTGGGGGTGGAAGGTGGTCGATGGAAGAATGTACCCGTTGACAACAAGTAAAGATCCCGCTCCTCAAGAACTCCTTGAGGTCAGATGCAGCTGTAAGACTGGCTGTCAAACTCTGCGATGTATATGTCGCAAGAATGGACTTGACTGCACTATTGCATGTGGACAGTGTCGTGAAATCTGTGCAAATATGTCAACATTACAATTAGAGGAACTCAGTGATGATGCATTGAACACTGACGCATTTAACCATATTTCATAAAGAATAAGTGTTCCGTAGTTGCAGTATGCATCTCATAAAGCAAAGAAAATTTAAGTTTTTTGTTGTCCGAGAGTATGTGTCTTTAACACAATTTTAAAATATGTTCCCATAGTTTGATTTTCTTAGACTTTTGATATGTTATCCTCCTCATAATGTAGTTTCATATGCAACAATCAGAAAAACTATTGCAAGTAGTGGTGGGTTGACCCCCCATTCTGCCGTATCTTTACTGGACTACTAGGCTTGGTGTGCTAGGTCCTACATGTCCCTTGCAATTCTGTCTCCCATATAACCCTCTATACTACTATCTCTCTCTCTGAAGTTCTTCGGTTTCATACTTCTCTCTTTATTCAATTACTTATCCCTTCTGGTTCTGCATACGACTTCCATAGTCGGCCAGTCGTATTACCAGCACCAGCTCTCTATATATGTTTGCACTAGTTTTAGGGATTATTAGAGTCATAGTCAAATACCATAGTGTTGGGGTGCTTCTAATTATTGGGCTGTTCTCTCTTATTATTTAATGCTAGACAGTGGAAGGTATCTTTGGTCGTTGTGGGAGTTATGTATGTGGCAAGTCAGAGCCTGTACAACATCGACGAAGCTAGCTAGCCTGTAACCCTTGTGCATATTTTCCTTTGCGGGTGTAGCAGTATACAAGTGAAGGGCTTTTGCCTACTCTCACCTGTATGATTTTTGTGGAGCGCCAGGGCTAGACCAGCTACTAGAGATCTGGACTTACCAAGAGAGCTTCCAAGTCATTTAACGTAACATAAGGGAAATCTGTTCAAGGGGAGGCAGTAGGCTACGAGCATGCTTGCGCTCGGCTTAGCTTCTTAGTACCTTTTTATGCCACTGCTAGACTTTATTAGTGAGAAAGACGGCATCGTGCTTATTAACTTTAATTGTGTATGCTTTAGGAATTATTCACGCCTTATTTGAGCCTAGGTTGATGCATAGTGCACATGGCTTCCAGTGTTTTCATAGAGCATTGTAGAGTTTAGTGTTGAGTACAGACTTACACTAAAGTTAACGTAAGCATATACTCCTTTATTAAATCTTATCATAGTTTATTCAAACATTGTTATTACTTAAGAGCATTTTATTAACGTAAAGTACTCCTGTTGTGAGCAGGTTTTGCCGTCATCTTATTGATGCCTTTGTAGAAGTGCACTAAAACCCAGTTAATTGATACCCTGTTATCCAGTAGATTAACTCTGGAGGGTTTTAAGTGTTTTGTTCACCGGCGTAATAGTTCGAGGGTTTGGAATTAGCGTACCGTTGTTGCAGATATAGCCTATCATCTAGTCCAATATTGAGTGCCCTTGTTTATTTTGTAGTGCCGGTCGTAACAGACTGAACCCTCGAAAACACAACCGAACCTTAATACTGAAAGTGGGGATGGTTCATTTGTTGGGTGTTTTTTGTATGTATTCATTAGTTTTCTAGTTTCCTCCCTAGACCTCCATCAAATTAAAACAAAATATCTATTAGATCCCCCTTCTAGATTAATTTGTACTTTTTTTGGTAGAAAAATTTCCCGGCCAAAGGCCGGTTCTTCCAACATTACAGGCTCACATTCGTTCGCCAGGGAAATAATCGACACCTAAATAGCACGAAAGGTTTAAATATTGACGAAGAAATAGGGGAAAGGTCTTAAAATCGACTAACTAATGGGGCAAACATCTGAAAACAAATGGAGCTCAACATGAGGGAGAAAGTGGTCCAGAAAATCGGCCCATCCCCCCTTAAATACAAATACAAGGACACAATTCTATTAAAAACGGGATAGCTACCAAATTTTGAAAACAGAATTTGTGTCCTCGAGTGCACTACCTGTCGAGCCAAATCACCAACGCGTGTTAGCCGAGCCTGGGTCCCGTTAGCCTCCTTGCCTCCTGCGATCACCTCAAACAACCCAACACCCCAAGGTGCTCTCAGCTCCCCAACATCACCAAACTGAAATAAATGGGAATCTTAGTTAAAATAGGGCTTAAGAGGCTATCAACCCTATTGGATTATTAAGCCAGCACACTAGTAGTCAAGAATAAAGTCAGAGCTGGAGCCTCTGCGAAAACTCCAGTTCCTTCTTATGCTTCCGTTATGTTGCGCTCATAAGCAATTGTACAGTCTAATACAACAATCCTTGTCCAATGTGAACCCTCGAACAGGAAAACTAACCTCCATAATGTAAATATTAGGTAATAAGATAGTAGATTCGATTTTGTTCGGGATAGCTTCGAAGATTGGAGGCTATGAATTATGTACAGTCACGAGAAAAAAAATAGAGCTAAATCAACCAGATAATGTTCGCCCCTTCGTCTCCAAAGGTATTGCTAAGCCTTTTATTCAAACTCTCAATTATTTCTATAGTTCATTCTAGCTACCGTCAAACGATGTATTATGCTTAGTATAAACCTATCGTGATGAAGGAGACTACGTTATCTGGTTGATGTCACAGCATTTATGCTCGTGGCTGTACTGAAGTGTATAGAGCTCCTTTTGACTGTGTTTACTGATGTTTAGTACTGTATATCGGGATATTGTAAATGAAGACATTACTCAATCTGATTCAAGGGACTGAGTTCTCGAGAAGGGACGCTATTCTTGACTTATGTGTTGGCTAAATAATCCAAAAAGGTTGATAGATTCTGAAGTCCTTGTTTAACTAACTAATATGATTCAATCTGAACCTGATCACACCTCTTTCTAAGACAGCTCACCTCCACGTTCAGACTCTAAATTCGGCACCCAATTTTAACATCCATCATTTCCACATGCTCCAACCATTGAACAAGGGACTGGAGTTCTCGCCGAGAGGTTCCAGTCCTGACGTTATTCTTGACTTACAGTGTGCTGGCTTAATAATCCAATAGGGTTGATAGCCTCTGAAATCTTAGTTTAACTAACTAACCATTGAATCCTTCTCCACTCCTATTACGTAATCGCCTCTTTTAACTTTCTATTTATTACCTAATTGCATTTCATATGTTCTTACCATCGTGTTACTTTCTGTTAGGAGTAAAACCGAATCTCGGTGTTGTGGTGCAGCTCCAAGAACGGCGTTTAGTACATCCATGGCCATTACTGTATCGCCACTTTCACCTGGTGTGAGAGAGAACAAACAACAAACCAAGGGGAGAGTAAGTGAATATGAGAACATTAAGAATTTAAAGAATATGGCATAGGGACAGTACGTTTAAGAACGTATGCCACCCTTTTCCATAATTTCCCTTCATATACATAATAATGATTACATTTATCGTATAAACAACCAACTGATTGCATTCAACTTCAGTTTGTGTACTAGTACTGCAAAAATAATATGCAAGATTTGCCTACTGAAGAATATATATATTATAAAGAACTGCGACATATACTATAATTCCAGGCTCTTTCGCTGGCATAACGCCATTTATGTTCTTGTATTACAAATCAAGTCGTTAATCCGCAGAAATTGTACTGCTATAGCTCATAGATTCAGATATATGAATATGTATACAATATATTTTGTGTTTTATAGTAAAAATTATATATTTATGGATATATCACCTAGATAGGGTAAGACGTTTTACTTCAGAGCCTCTCTAATAAATATATGCTTAACAGGAGCATGAAGACACATTCATATTTTAGCTTCATAATAAGAAAAGCACAATACATTTTATTTATAGATAATACGTCTGACTCAATACTGCTATTACGTTAACGTGCATTGTCGTTCCGTGGAACACTATTCAATGCGCTGAATATATATATATGTGTTTGCAAACACTGAACATAAAGTTTCGTCGACATAAGACCTTTACCACAAAAACACCAAACTATGTCAATTTAGCCCTGTAGCTGCGATTCCATGTTCACCTCCAATCAATCATAAGAATGTATGACATGCAAACTTACTTCTATCAGGAATTACCCCACAGGTAACGTAATATATCAGTTGCAGAGCGATGGAGACACGCAACATAGTTTCATTTGGCATTTACTGCTAAACACAAGCTGTAAAGCAAAAGTTATACATATGAGTTGCATGCATATATGATTGTATGCGTGCGGTATTATGAACTAGCACATCAGAAAATAAAAAAACTTCAGTATTATATATTTACTGTATATTTTAATTACAAGGCACTTGCAATTTTCATGCTAATCATAATTATCAGCAACATAGCCATACACACGTTCTTGAAAGCATCCAGGTCATGTAATAGTCTTGATACCACTACTAGGTTTGATTTCACAGTGTAACCATGATATCATAATAATAATCAGTGTCTAGCGCAGTCCTAGCAACATTTGTGTGCTACATTTCTTATCAAACCCCTATCTCCTTAATTAAGCAATTATAGTGAACATTATATAGAACAATCTAATAGTATTTTCCAATTTGTTGGTCGGGTTAAATAACACACCCACACAGTCTCTCTCTCTCTCTCTCTCTCTCTCTGTATATATATATATATATATATATATATATATATATATATAGTTATGAGAACCTCAGCAGGTGATCTTGGACACCGCAACTTCCAAATTAGTAGGGCAATGAGAAGAAATACGTTGTGGAACATCATGATTTATTCTAATTTTCGGCGACGTCACGCAGCCATCCTCAGGAAAGGGTTACCAACAGATCCTAAAAATTGAGTATAACTATATATTGCTAAAACAGGATCACTAAAATGTAATGCATTGTTAAACACGTGGCAATTTGCCTATCTAAAAAACAATTAAAAAACATAATTTTGGCTAACTAGGCAAGGTTTGAATATAAAATAAATCTACGGCTAGACATAATCTAATTCAAAATTGCTAAATCTCAAATTTATGTTATCATTTCTTTTTCAATTCAAATATTATTCTGAACTGTAAAGGCTAAAATCTATTAAACAAAATTTAACCTACCGCTAAACAGCGTCCAAAGTATTACGCTAATATCCAACCATGTGAGGACAATATATATATATATATATATATATATATATATATATATATATATACTGTATATATGTATACAGTAGATAAATAGATAGATAAATCGTGTTATTATTCTATTCATGATTGAGCCATAATAACTGACAAAAGCTCCTACACAGAATGATAATCCATACTCCGACCACTCTAGTTTTGTAATGGATAAATGACTTGTATATGGTCACTCTCGCCTTACATCAACATCACAATACATTCTCTTGAGTAACAAATCACAGCTGGGGAATATAAATATTTGGTGAAGAATTAATGTGATGATTCGATTAAGGGAGCCCACCTCGTTTTTTAACCTAACAAATGCGGGGCGAGTTGTTTTCCGGAGGTGGGGAAGGGGGGCAGTCAGGGTGGCAAAACTATATGTTTGACCTAAAGTCATAACTATTGCACAAATTCAAAAAATCTGTTAACTTTTTTGACGCACCGAATGTTTGTGTGAAGTTTGGTGAACATCCGTCGAACGGTCTTTTTTTTTTTTTTTTTTTTTTTTTTTTTTTTTTTTTTTTTCTATATTCCAACTACTCCCTCTCGGGCATAGGCTGAGAGCCTGTACATTCGACCGCTCAACACGGTGAAGCCCGTGAGGTCTTGTTCCAGTCTGGGGAGTGAGACATGTGAAGCATCCATCATGGCACGAAGCAGCTCCATCTCTGAAGCTGCTGGTTGCTTCGCTCAAGCGCTTCACCGTCTCACCCTCCAGACTCAGACCCTCACTCTCAGAACGCCACCTATTGAGCAGTGAACTCACTAGGCATTGTCCCCCTGTAACATATTTTGAATATGGGAATATTCATACAGTGTTATTTAATCAGGGAACAATGAGGGTATTTTTTTGGCATTTCGGTGGGCTTTGTGGTAATGCACTGATACTAGGTACAGCACAAATTCAATCCCAATCTAGGAGTAGTAATCGGACGGACAGACAGACAGACATTTCGGCCGGCATGGTACACTCTGATACCATAGTCTCTAGCCCACTCAGGAGAATTCGTGGACCCCCCTAAATTTTTCGTTATGCAATTATATCTATCCGGTTGATTTTTGGATAGCATTTGCATTTTAATTAATAGTATATATAGTTTTGTAGTTGATTTCTATAAAACTATTCATAAATCTTATTCCAGACATATGCTTCCATAACTATAAATAGGTTAAATCCACGAATTTGTATGAGTGGGTTAGAGACTATGGTATCAAGAGTGTACCACTATACGGGGGGGGGGGGGGGGGGATACCACTCTGCTTACGCATAGTTGATTAATTCGTTTCCAGAGATATAATTCCATAATATAATATACTTAGGTGAAATCCACGATTATGGCCTCCGAGTGTACATATTCTGTCTGTGCTAATAACATATATAATGGAATGGAATCGAAGGTAATGTTTTGTTTTTGTCCTCTAGAAGTAATGCTGTCTGGTATGCTTAAGATCATTTATTCACACTAACGCGATAACACTATGTTGACCAAACATAGGGTATATGTAGCCCTAATTATATGTGTACCGGTACAAGTTATGTATCCCTAATTGTGTGCTACCCTTTTACCGTGTGACTTTCATAATGTATTATTATTATTATTATTATTATTAGTAGTAGTAGTAGTAGTATTGTTATTGATGTTTATCTATTCATTGTTATTATTATACCACCGTATCAGTCTTTGGCTTATTTATTGTCTAAATCATGTAATGGTTTGATATTCAGTTATGTGAGTCAGGAGTACTAAGAAGTCAGGAAGGGAGAGTGCTAAGAAGGTACTGAATTAGGAATGAACACTCTACATACCGCCTTCTGTCCATGGTATGTTAAGTAAGCCTGATTTACACCCCACGAGGATGGAGGTCAGGCCTGTGGTGTAAGTGAATGGGAGTGGCTAGTTGATCCCCCCCCCCCTCAATTCCTATCCTTGCAACCCAAACGAATGATTGGCTGCACCCAAGCCATTTATTCATTTGGGTGTGTGTATATCGGTATAGATAAAACATATTCATATCTTGTATATATTTTATAGTATGCAATTACAAGCAATTTTAGCATTTAGGTGTTCATCAAGAATGATAGCCAACCTCTGAGACGTAAGCAATTATACATTGAATAACCTATATTATATATTCTGTGGGGGCGCTCGGTTATGGCCTTGGAAACGCTCGGGGCCTTGGGGCTGTTCGGCCAGGCAGCTTGGGGAACAACAACAACCTATATTAATAACGTGGATATTACAAAGTAAACTGAAATAGCTTATCAAATCGACTAACTAATGGGGTAAACATCTAAACAATAATGGGGCTAAACATGAGGGGGAAAGTGGTCCAGAAAACCGACCCATCTCCCCTTAAGTCACCACAGGCTTACATGGAAGAAATTGGGAACGTTGCCTTGCGTTAACCATCCTATAGATGCTTTGTTTAATTAAGGGGACCGACCCGCTTTCTTTTTCTTTCTGGGTAGTAGCCATTCGACCTAATTCAGCCTATTATTTTAAGACTTTTATCCTAATCCAGGTGTCGATTTACACCTGGCGAGCGATAGCGAGCCAGCATATTTTGGATTATGTTTTAGACAGCTGACAAAATTTACATTTTTCGGTAGAAAAATGTCTCCGGCGAAGCCTGGTGTCTCCATACAATGATGGCTCACTCTCGCTCGCCAAGAAACAATCGATACCTGAATGGAGAGAAACGTCTTAAAAAGGTAGGCTGAATGGGGCCGAATGGATAAAACTCTTATAGAAAAAAGCAAGTCGGTCCCCATACAAACAGTAAATTCACAACCATTATATATACATTGCTGTGTATAATAGCCCATTAAACGCAGACTAGGTAGTAGAATCTAGTGGTATTTTATAAGTTGCAATACAATTAAATTTCTATGAATAAATTAATAATGAGTTTAAAACAATTTACGAACAATCAAAGTATATTCACGTTATATTGTAGATGGTATTTCGATTTTCTTAGGTGTTCTACAGTTCAAAATATTTGCCTTACGTAGATATATAAGTATGTCCAAAACACGGTTATGTTTTCAAAATTGTAAGTTTACCATTTTCTGATGTAACGAACTTATAACCTACTCCTGACAGTGCAGGTGATTACATTACATTACAGGTGATATCACGCACAAACAGAATAAGCTATAGTATAAGTTTGATATATCGGAAAATTATCATTTTGAGAGTATCCGTGTTCTTCTTGACGTAAGAATCTATGGCTATTCTGCAGAACAACTACTCTTCGATTACGGGATTCCTGTCTCGTGGAATTATTATTTTTTGCTCTTACCTTACTCAGGGGACCTTACTGATGGGCGGATAAGTGCTACTTTTCTTAGTTTGTCAATTTGATTTTCACTCCCCTATAACATTATCAGAGTTATTTTTGTACAGCAAGTCCAGGACACTTTGTTTACATTCTAGCCTCCTTGGAGGCTCCTCCCCGATGTTTAGTAGCCAATCAGAGTGGAGCTTAACCTACAAGAAGTCTGTACACTTTTAATGGTACTTTCCTGTTATAGACAGCCAAAGCTGAAGATTGCAGAGTAAACACCATAGACTTTATCCCATCAATTTTGTATAGTTTTAATACCTAATCAGCGGGGGTGTGGGGGCGGCAGCCCCCACCCATAATACTAGGATAGGTTAGGTAAGGTTGTTAGGTTAGGCTAATGTCTTTTTCAAAGTTGACTAAATCGAGTAAACTCCTAGATTGTTGGGGTATCTGAATAATTACAATTAACAATGCAAATGCTAATAAAAAGTGTTTTCTAACAATAAAATACACACTTACAATGCATTAAAATACATAAAGAAAACTTAAAATAACAGGAGTAGTAGTTATGCAGAATTACCAGATAACTGCAAACTATTAAGAACATGTTTGACTGTCCTTGTTGCTTAGAAAACAAAAACCTTGAGTGTTTTAGGTTCAATGAAACAAAAGCGAACTTTTAACAAATGACCAAAGTTTTATTTAAATTTCGAGTTCTTGCAATGTGGACAGATATGAGGAACTAGCATATCTTCGAATAACAAGCGCAAATAGTTGGGCATTAATGTGTTTATTTAAGTCTCCTGCATACATTTAAAGGTGGTCCAGTATATAATATATATTATATTAATTTGGATAATACGTTCTATGTAATTTCTGGTGATTTCATATATCTTGGCTGTACAGCATAGAACAATAATTAGTGTTTTTTATTCTTGATGTCTAGCATCTAGTTACCACTTAAAATATATTATATGATATTTACTGTATTTTAAGGAAAGTCCTGACACTTGATTTTATATCAAACTTGTATGTAGCAATTTCCTTCTTCTCTTCCATATTTTTTAAGGATATTGCACTTCCCTTACTTATAGTTTTGGTGGATTCGATTGCAGTGCCATAGCAACTATGTAGTAGAATTGCCATGTCTTTAAAGGGTGCATTCGGAACATATGCCAAAGAGTTTCAGCACATTTCTGATTCAGCAAGGCACACATTTCCGCATATACGTAGGTGTGGGCATTCTTCGGATACGCGTTCTCCGTGAATTGTCCCAGTGAGAAATCGCGTCTCTTGCCACTCTTCTTGGAATACAAGTGTCCCTCCTTCTTCCAGCGCCTGATCCACCGACCCACTGTGGTGGAGGAGGTGCCCATAAGCCTCCCAATGGCCCTGAGAGACAGACCCTGCGACCACAGTGATAGGTACCGCTCTCTCTCGGAATACACGGTTTTTCTAAATAGTAGTTCCGCCTGCATTGCGCGATTCTGTGTGCGGTCAAAATTATTATAAATATGTAGGGATGGGTTTGACACGTATAGTATAGTTACATTACGTAATGGGTCAATGGTGCAATTATGCATGCTATGGGGTAGTATTTAGAAACTTACATTTTAAATTGTAGTATGTTCTACCATAGAAACCTTGTTTAAATAAAGGCTTGTTAGTAATATTCGCTATTTAAAGTACTACACTCGTATTCAACCCATCCAGGATTCGATTCCATACTCTCATAATATGACCGTAAAATTATTTGACCGTACAGCAATTATGAATAAAGATAATTATGGCAAGGTAATTATTTAGTATTCATGTCTATTAAATTGGAAAACTAATTTGAGTAAAAAGCCATTAAACATATTACGTACTTATTATGCCAAGTGAATACGGATATGAGTTTAATGTCTTATTTCGTCGTGCTTTCCTTCCACTATTTTATTTTCGAAATTATACCTATTCACTAAGTAGGCCTGGGGAAATATTATAACCATCTTTGGTTTGCCTGATTCCTATTGGGGAGCGTAGGTGGAATGGTAGGTTACAGGTCCTCTCTGTAAAACTTGGGGGTTGAAATGTAACCAAAATTATACACACGATAAATATTTCAACGTTTACATGTCTACATTAGCACACATAAAGGATTAAATCACCTGTTTTATTTTTCTTGGTTGTATCCATTCGGCCCCATTCAGCCTACTATTTTAAGAATTTTTTCTTCATCCAGGCGTCGATTTTTTTCCTGGCGAGCGATAGCGAGCTAGCATTTTATCGGAGAAATTTGTCTATCGAAAAAATGTACATATTTAGCCTGCTGTTTAACTCATTATCCAAAATATGGTGGTTCGCTATCGCTCGCAAGGTATAAATCGACACTTGGATGGGGATAAACATCTTAAAACAGTAGGCTGAATGGAACCGAATGGATACAACCCAAAGAGATAAACAAAGCAGGTCCCCCCCCCCCCCCTTAACATAATGAATGTACTATAGATAATTATACAATATCTCGCTATTATATCAAACTAATAATAGCGGTCAAACTTGCCGGAACAAAGCGTGAGTATACAGTATATCCACCTATACGGAATTAAATGGGAGATGGGTCGTTTTCTTCTGGTCCCCCTTCTCCCTCATGCTTATCCCCATTAGTTTTGAGGTCTTAAGACGTTTGGCTCATTAGTTTGTCGATTTTAAGACCTTTCATCCCATTTCTTTGTCAATATTAAGACCGTTCGTGCCCTCTAGGTGTCGATTTTTTTGCTGACGAGCGATAACAAGCCTGTAATTCTTGAGGAACCGGCCTTGACATTTTTCTGTCAAAAATTTATAAATTAATCTCGAACGGAGATTTAATGGATGTGTTTATAAGTTTGATGGAGGTCTAGGGAGGAAACAAATTATATATATATTTTTACGACCGGGACTACGAATAAAACAAGGGCACTTAATGATTGGACTAGTAATAGGGCACTATGCAACAACGGTACGCTAGATCCAAACCCTCGAACTTATATGCCGGCAACAAAAACACCTATACCCTCCAGAGTTAATCTGCGATAGCGGGGTATCCTTAACTGGGCATAAATGTACTCTACTTCAGGCTAACCTGAACTGGTATTGCCTGATAACAAACAAGATACAAGTTACGTTAAAATGCATAAAAAGGAATCTATGGAAAGATCAATTAAATCTGCAAGATTTAATACAATAAAAAGATGCTTCAATACAGTTGCTCTAAACAACAATAAACTCTTCACTCCTATCTGAAAGAAAGTTAAATATAGTCCTACAGCATAGACCTGGAAACTTCTTAAGAAAGTCTGATGCTCATAAGATGCTCGTACTAATCTTCAACTATATAAAGGCAGGAGGCAGGACACCACACGTGTAAATCGAATACACTAAAAGATAGGACATATAATGTTAACTGACACGAGAATACTATAAATGCGCAACGGTAGCAATGCTCGACACTAAAAGAAGTACTTCCTCATCAACGAAACAGTCTGCTATATGGTTGTGCGGCTCAACAACAACCTAAACTAATAAATGCTGTGAATAATAATGCGCACATATCAAAGTGCTTATATTAAAAAGTGTCTACTCGATTAATAATGTCTAGCTGGGATACTCTATGTAAGGAATTGGGGTTGACCAAGACAGGCTCGTAGCCTAGCGATGTCCTTAAGACTGCATCCTTTAAGTTACGTTAATTGACTAGGGTGCTCTCTTGATAGATCCAGATCACAAGTATCTGGTTCTATCCTGGCGACCCTCTAAAGACAAGCAAAGTGTGGAACTGGTACAGGCCAAAACCCTCAGTCAACACAATACTGCACTCGCAAAGGACGCAACCAAAAAGACAACCCAGACTACCACAGGACAGGTCGAAGTCGTGTAGGTATAGGGAAACCGTACACACATCGGAGACAACGACTACAGTTACCTTATCCCAGTCTAGCATTAAATAAAAGAGCAGAAACACTAAATCAATAATGGAGACACACAAAGTTCTTAACCTATACTAACTAAGAACCCTCAAACCTATTCTAAGTACATGTAAATATCTCTGAGGACGGCGCATGCAATACAATGGGCGGGCTATGGAAACCGTATGCAGAACCCAAGGGGAGTGTTGTGCAGTTAATAAAGGTTAGAGTATGGAAAGAGAGAATCGAGTGAGAGAAACAGTGGTAAAGGGGGTGATCGGGAGAGAGTATGCAAGGGGATGTTAGAAGCATGCGCACCAAGCCTGTCCTGACGAGGACAGCTCCTGGGGACCCTCATGGAGGAGGTTAGTTACACAGGAGCCTGCGATGGTCGGCCAATCACGGGCCGAGACGTCACAAGACAGCAGGCGCCACAGGACACAGCCAGACACTACCTCCTCGCTCTGAAAGTCTTTCTAATTCCCACGCTGGTACTATTATCACTACTGTTGATATAAAATATAACCCGTTGTCACAGACGAAAACAAAGACCACCACTGGACTGTCTGTGACAATGCGATTACTAGGAAAGAAAGAACATTCTCTGATAACTGTAGCCCATTTCGATGTCCCTGGCGAGCGCTAGTGGCTAATGTGAGGCGATTCTGCCAACGCTGGCAGACGTCACAAAATATATATATATATATATATATATATACCTCATCATTGGCGGTGTGTTAATTGAAAGTTGTATCGTATTCCTAGACAGACAGTATGAAAGGTGAAGACCATTTCAATCGACCAATTAACCTTCTAGAAGGACTAACATAAAATCATCATATTGTAAAAACAATCGTCTATAGTCTATCCATTATATTTAAGACCACAAATCTTGACCACTAGTCTCTGTAACTCTAAAATGATTAGAGTAATCAAGCTAATATTTATACCATTTGGGTAGAGTCAGACAGGGAATCGGTGTGGAGATTTATAGTTCATTTGCTTTATCCCTTTTTTTGAGTTACAGAGTTCTTGCCTACTTATAATGAATGGACTGTAGTGATAGTAAACAAGCCCAAAATAAATCAGTCATCGTATTTTCTTAGGGTTAACCCATTCATTACCAGAGACGTCCTTTTCATTATATTCTGGCAACTATTAGACGATTTTATTCAGCTTAAGAAGGACCTCTAGCAATATTGTGGCTGCAAACTATCTTAACCAACCCTTTCAACGACCGTAGATCCTTTCTAAACTACATATCGTCAAAATGTAAAGAGAATAAAATGTGACACACGTAGCTGGTACTCAAAGGGTTAATATAATTGCAAGGAGAGTACTGTAATAATGTTCCAGTTCTGTCAAATAGCAAATTATATGCATTGGATAGGAGCAAGCATAATTTATAGTTATTACCTCTGACAATTATAGGATTTGTCTTCCTGTCTGAAATCCTTTGCCAAGATGCAGATGTTTTTTTTAAGCTCCGATCTTATTTGTTGTATTGCGGTATTTTTTTGTTTTATATTTAATAATCCCGTGTTTTTTTACTTATGAGATTCCTCTATTGATATTATAAATGTTTTATGTACTGCTACTTGATATTTAAATGTTTTTAAATTTCAATATTCCTGTACTGATACTTTAATTTTTGGATGTAGTGCTAAATTGTCTTTTTTGTTTTATATTTAATAATCCCGTGTTTTTTTACTTATGAGATTCCTCTATTGATATTATAAATGCTTTATGTACTGCTACTTGATATTTAAATGTTTTTAAATTTCAATATTCCTGTACTGATACTTTAATTTTTGGATGTAGTGCTAAATTGTCTCTTCAGGTCCCAGTGCTTGGCCTGTGTGCCTAAATTTCAACAATTGACCACTTGCGAGTTTCGTTCTATAAGGAAGTTGGAGCTGTAGATAACAATATTTAACAGAATTTCCATCTAAAATTCGGTCGTAGTACGTTCATAAATGCATAAAACCCATTTCAACATACTCTCTATCCATCAGAAACTTACATTATTATTGCATTTCACTTTAATATCGATGTTTACGGCTCCAACGAAACTTGAAAGTGGTCAATTTAATGTCAATTCCAGGATTTATCTTGGAAGTCAGGCCTAGGTACAAGGTTTGCTTAGGAGTACCGATATATTAATTATAATTAGGTCAAACTTCATCACCACTAGTCTCTTTAACTTAAAAAAAGACTAAGAGTAATCGAGATACTATTTCTATTACTTGGGACGAGCCGGAAAGGAAATGCGTGTGACAATGTACAACCTATTTGCTCTTACCCTTTTTGAGTTTCAGAGGTTATTGATCAAAACGTCTGGCCTATACTCCGTTTCTTTTCAGCGGACGATACATTGAATCCCTTAGCTGCTAATTTCTCGAAACTTAACCCATTGAGTAGCCTACCAGGGACGTCTTTTCATCATATTCCGGAAACTATTAGACGAATGTATTAAGCTTAAGAAGGACCTATAGCAATGATAAGGCTTTAAACAATCTCCACCAACCCTTTTAACTACCACATATCCTTCCTAAGCTGCTTAATATCGTTAATTATAGCTAGAATAAAATATAAGATACGTCGCTGGTACTCAAAGGGTTAATGGAAATATATTTAAACTATTATGTCTATGCGTCATAATATGAGCAAGTTTATATAATTAGCACCATATAATTAGCACTACAAAATATTCAAAACTGAGAAAACCTGCTGGAAACTTTGCTGTCAGTTGGGGAGAAAAAAAAACAAAAAAAAGTTTATTGTAAACACTCTCGGTACGACTTACCAATGATACTCGGCGGGTGAGGTCCTCCGTCGACTGGGTTCAGGCAACAAGTGAACCTACAGTGTTCCAATATAGACCAATACCCCCCCCCCCCCCCCCCCTGTTCCTCCTGACCACACTCTCGTACGGGGAAGATTCATCTCTTTCTTATGTTTACCAGCTTTAGTCGATTGCTTAAGGGAACAGTGGCTTTTTTTGGTCTATTAATTCATTTATTGTCTAATTTTTAAGTTTCCTCGCTAGACCTCCCTCAAACTTAGAAAAACATCCCCTAGAACCCCCCCCCCCCCCCCCCCAAGATAAATTTGTACAGTTTTTGGTATAAAAATGACCCGGCCGAAGGACTGTTCCTCTTATAATTATTATGTTCTATCCAACAACCAACTCTACTCCTAAAATCGATTAATGAAATATTACAAAAACATGTGGCAGACCGTGGATTCGAACCCAGGACGCTCGCACCGAATATCAACACCTTATACATTACACCACGAAGGCAGTTAATTACAGTTAGGCAGAAGGCAGTTAATTACAGACTCGCTATCGCTCGCCAGGAAAAAAATCGACACCTAAATGGCACGATAGGTCTTAATATTAACAACGAAATGGAGCTAAAGGTGTTAAAATCGCCAAACTAATGGGCCGAACATCATAAAATTTCAAAACTGATGGGGCTAAACACGAGGGAGAAGGGGGACCAGCAAACCGGCCCATCCCCCCTTAAGGGGAGGTATTTAGTTAGTTCCCTAGACCTCCATCAAGCTTAAAATTACACCCCCTTGAGTCCCTTTCAAGATAAATTTGTACATTTTTCGGTAGAAAAATGTCCCGGCCGAAGGCCGATTCCTCTTAAATTACAGGCTCGCTATCGCTCGCCAGGATAAAATCGACACCTGAATTGCACGAAAGGTCTTAATATGGGGTGAAAGTTCTTCAAATCGCTAAACTAATGGGACAAACGTTTTATATTATCAAAGGCAATGGGGCTAAACATGAGGGACAAAGGGGTCAAGAAAAAAATCCCTCAAGTGGAGATCTCCCCTAAGTCTCTTCATTTCAATTGCCCGCATCATGCCCTTCATTAATTGTAGGCAGTTATTGAAGGATATTTAATTCTTTGAGTACCAACGACGTGTTAGATTTTATTCTAGCTATATTTAGACGATAGTATGCAGTTTAGGAAGGCTCTGTGGTAGTTCGAAGGGTTGGTTGAGTTAGTTTGAAGCCTTATTATTGCTAGAGGTCTTTCCTAAACTTACTAAAATCGTCTAATAGTTCCAAGAAGAGGAAGTCCCTGGTACTGTATGGGTTTATTTTTATTTTTTTTTCTGATGCATTCTTCATTCAAATTTAGTGACATACGGCCCTTGTCACCTAGCGCTTGGGTTTCATTAACCCTTTGATTACCAGCGACGTGTTAGATTTTATTCCAACTATATTTAGACGATATTGTGCTTCTTGAAAAAGGTCTGTGGTAATGTTGTTTTTGTTCCCCAAGCTGCCTGGTCGAACAGCCCCAAGGCCCCAAGCAAGGCCAAGGCCATAACCGAGCGCCCCCACAGAACCCTCCATGCCGACCACAATAAAGCCTGGGTGACCGAAGCCACTCCATGGCGGGGAGCCGAGGAGGGCGACAAACGCCCGGGAAACCAAAGCCCCACCCAGGGCCCTGTGCCCCTCGGCAATTATGAAGAGAAAGCTGAGGGGAAAAGGAAAAAATGTGACGCTTTGGCTTCCAATCTTGGTAGATTGGGAGGTCAATCCACGGAAGAGACGCAGTCACTTGAGATCTAGAAAATATAGAAGTAAAAGGAACAGTCAGAGTAAGCTATGGGTATGGCAGAGATCGCTCAGTTCTCACTCTGATAGACCAGCCCATCATGTGGTAATTAAACGGGTTGGTTGAGATAGTTGGATGCTTTATTATTTGTAGAGGTCCATCCTAAGCTGAATAAAGCCGTCTAATAGTTACCAGAATATAATTCAAAGGATGTCACCGGTACTGAACGGATTAATGGTATGTTATGTTGTGTTGATTACGTGGGGAAATTATGTTATGCAACGTTAAGTCTTCTGTAGCCCAAACTAAAAGTCCAAATAATTTCTACATAGTGCCATTCGATTTCTCTCGCCATACACCTTCCATACATGGTCGTAGATTCCATTTTCGAATAGCCATTCGCCCAGCAGAGTACCTTGGCAGGTCATGTTCGAATTTTGTGTTTTCAAGGGTATCTATGGATTCCTCTCGTCATTGCGATTCCAACAGTATATGTTTGTATTTATTTAGACCATTTTTGGGCCCAATAGACCTATTTTCTTTTTCCAAGGGTATGTATGGTGTGACGTTAACCACTCCTTTAGAACCGCATGGCTTGTCCTACAGTGACTCGCTAGGATCGCCAGGGCAGTGGATGTGGCTACAGTTGATGTATTATTGTGTCCTTTATTTCATGTGAAAGCTCGTGTCATGGGCAGTCCAGAAAGGCTCTTTGTTTTCGCCCATGTCAAGGCTCTATATATTTAATTGCAAAGTATATGTTTTATCATTAAGTAGTAATGATAGGATTTGAGAGAGAGAGGGAGAGGGAGTAGAACAGAGTGTGGGGAGGCGCGCAGTGTTTTGCTATACTCTATGACGATGACGTCATAGCTGGCTGGACTCGTGGGGATTCGTTGGAGGAGTTTTTTTACCATGCTTGGTGACGTCATGTTTGGCTAGCTTCTTTAGCATTGGCTAGAGGACTTGTTACCGCTTTTTCTACGTGGCTCGAGCTAGTGCTAGTATATAATAATTATACAGCTCTCTCCCTCAGATCTGGTTTCTAGAACGCATCCCTCTTATCCCTTTGATATGTACCCCTCTCCGCACCTGAGAACCTTTTCCTCTGCCTATCTCTCTCATTTTCCATATCTTTCACCACCTTTTATTAATATTATACCCCCTCTGGTTAACTCTGCATAATCAGCTTCATGCTGGCCAGTTGTATTGTGCGTTAAGGTCTGATATAACTCATGTATGTTAGTTGTTAAGATAAGTTGATCACGAAGCATTGGTTGGCATTCATATTGTTCAGTACCGCTTCCTATAATTATTAGTGTTCTGCTGCGTTAGATAATGCTAGACTAGGAGCCTGATACTATAAGGTATTGTTTCCGATGGGTGTTGGCTTTAGTTAAAAGCTGCACGACATACCTGAGAACTGGAGTTGATTGGGTAAATTCTAGTCTGTGTGCCATTGAGAGTAGAGCATGCACAAATGAGGGCTTTTTGCCTATACCATTCTGCACTGTTCTAAGCTCGTTGTTTGTCTTTGAGGTACGCCAGGAGAACGCTTAATACTTCGGTATTAAGGTTTCTCAAGAGAGCTACCCTTTATTATAACGTAATATTTGACGCACAGACTTGAGATTTGCACTAGGCTATGCGGCATGCCATGCGCACCAGTATCTCTTATCATTGACTCTAGCTAGACTTTATCAGTCACAGTAGACATTAAGTATATTAAACCAATTACTCTTTTTATGCATACCCGTTTATGATTACACAAGCATTTCGCAGCCTAGTTTGATGTATTGAGACACAAACGACTTAGGCTCTTTTTGTTAATAGGAATACTGCATTGTCGTGGCGATTATTATTATTGTTGTGGCGTTTAGGATATTCTTGGCTCCGACTGCATTATATCTCCTGCCTTTTTGTGTGCATAGCCTGCACGAGCATTGTTCCGCTGCCTGCCTTTTTGGGTTCCATTTCCGATTCGAGCATCTTGATAGCATCTAACATTTAAAGAAGATTCCTTGTTGGTGTTGAAGGACTTTAGTGCACTTTCTTTCATGCAGGAGTGCCTGACATTTATTGATTAAAGTAACGTAAGCTGTAACTTCTCTTACCACCTTACTTTGCATACCATAACCAAGCACCTTCGGTTATAGGTAGTAATAGGCTGTTTTCACATAACATTAAGCCTAGAGTAGACGCACATGTATTGAGAGTTTGATAACCTATTATTGCATATAGAACTCTGGAGAGTATTATTTGTGTTTTTTGTTCACTGGGAATATACATCAGAGGTTGGATCTCGCGCTTTCCGTTGTAGCATTTATGCCATTACTAGTCCAATGAATAAGAGCCCTGATATATTTAAACCTCAGTCGTAACAAATGGCGACCTTACCTAGGATTTGGTGAACCTACATTTATTAGCAGGGAACATTTTGCGGGGATCAGCAAGAATAATTTTTTTTGCAACATAGTATAGCCCTTGAGTATTTCCGAGAATTTTTGTGTGTATATTGAGGTATAAGAGTTTGGGGTGCTTCTTGTCTGAATATTGAGGTGAGAAATTTTTGTGAGCATCATGTCTTATACCGGATCAGAGGAGAATGGAGACACAGTACGTAATGTCGAAACTGAGGAACAGCAGCATGATGAAAGGGTTAATCAGGTGAACTGTGAGGAGGATGCTAGGATATTTTTGCAATGGCCTGTTACTGCCGAGCGGTTGGAGGGTATGGATCGGTACGGTCTTCAATGCCTGGCCACAGCTATCGGTCATGCGGGTACTAGCAGCATGACCAGGGATAACTTGATAATGTGTGTACTGGGCAGGGTGACTGGTGAGCGAGATGGGTTGAGTGATCAGAGCCCTTCGGCCATGCTTCCCCTACACTCGACTCCCAGCCATCCCAGTGGTTTGCCGAGTACGCGTCCACAGTTGGGTGGTGACTGGCAGGGTGGGTTGCCCCTGGGGGGGACCACTGGTAATTTCAAACATTGTAGCACCTTCACCTCCTCCAGGGTTAACTCCAGAATTATTGTATCAGCTCGAATTAGCTAAGATTCAACAGCAACAAAGGGCATGTGAGCTTCAGCAGCAACAAAGGGCATGTGAGCTTAAGCAGCAAATAGAGCTAGCAAAAATCCAAGCTGAGTCGACTAGGTACTGTGCCGACATGGACGTAGAGAAGTCGCGAGTAGAGACAACGGGACAGCGACTTGGGGCTGGTAACCGTGCTCATGTTCAATCTCTCTCGCACTTATTGAAACTGGTTCCGGTGTTTGATTAGAGTGGTGTAACAGAATTTTTCGCACGCTTTGAGAAGAAGTGCCAGGAACACCAGTGGCCAGAGAATAAATGGGCAGCACCTGTATCCTCTCTAGATTAATAGGTAAGGGTCTTAAAGCCTACGATGCATTACCTTTGGAGTCATGTATTGTGTATGAGGATCTCAAGGAGGCTGTCCTGAGGGCTTACGAACTGAAACCAGAAACGTACCGTTTGAAGTTCCGGGGTGTAACCAAGGGAAGAGATAGCACCTTTTTGGAACACGCCCGGGACTTGTCCGATGCTATGGGGAACTGGCTCCGATCTGAGAAGGTAACAACATTTGATGGAATTAAGCAGTTAATGATGTTGGAGCAGTTCTTTAAGAGCACGGGCGGTGATCTAACTTTGAACTTAAAGGGGAAAAACCCAAGAACTCTAGTCGAAGCAGCAGAAATGGCTGATCGACGGCTGTCGTTACTTCAGGGTTGCAGGTCCTCACAGAAGTACGATGCAAGTGCTAGGGACCGTTATCCTCCCCCCTCCCCGTAGCAACGACACATTTAAACAAAAGAGCAATGACACTAAAAGTGAATCCAAACCTAACACCGCGCCGTATGAGAAAAGTCAGGGGCTTTTTACATCACAGTATAAGCCGAAACCGAAATTTATGTGTTTTAAGTGCCACCAGGAGGGTCATAAGGCAAATGAGTGCCTTAGTCGACCTCCTCCGGCAGCCGTGTCTTTTGCTCACGGCATTGGAGTGTTCAAGAGGACATCGGAGTTTGTTAGAGGCAAATCTTCCGAGGTAAATACACTGCCAGTGCAGAAGGATCCGGAAGGCTTATTCCCTGTCCGTGATGCCTTTAGTGACCACAGGGGACTCGATTATGTGGAGTGGGGGGGTAGCAGACATGAGGTGAGAATTTTGCGTGACACTGGGGCATCGCAAACACTGTTGAGGAATTTCACTGGTAAACCTGTAAATACGGCGCGGGTGGTTGCGGTTCAGGGAGTTAATGCAACAAGGTCATACCCGCTTGTAAGAATGAAGATGGAAGTTGATGGTGTGACTCGTGACCTGGATGTAGGAATTGTGGAGAAGTTACCTGTTGGGGGCGTCGACCTTCTTCTCGGCAACGACTTTGCGGGGCCTACTTCTGAGTCTCCACCCTTAGTCGTTGCCGAGAAGCCGGCCGACGTGAGTAGGGAGGAGCAGGAGTGGGTTGAGAAGTGTCCGGTGCAACCTATGGCGTGTGTTGTCACCAGATCTCTTGCATCCAGGGAGTCACATTCTGGTCAAGTCTTTAGACAAGCGGAGGAAAGGTACCGAGAAGGGGTTGAAAGTTGATGCAGTTGAGAGTTTAGTATCAACGGACATTCTCGGGGACTCATTATTAGGACCGATTTTCGAGTCTGGAGAAGACCCATTAACTGTTACTAAGAAGGCAGAGGATGGGCTTAAAAAGACGAAGAGACAGCAACGATACACAGAGGGAGAGCAACGGGAGGCTAAATTCAATGTAGGAGGGGGGCATGAGTTGTTTCGCAAACACTTAGATGAGCTTGCTCCTTCGGACATTCGTAAATTGCAATTAGAAGACCCGGAGGTTCTTGAATGTGGTACCGGTGCTGTCGAGTTGGAGGAGGACAGTGATGCACAGTCGGGAGATGTAGCAACAAGGTACCCTGACGCGTACCCTATGAGAAATGGGTCAGCGAAGACGGTGGTCCGAAACTTGCTAGTGTATTTTTCCCAGTATGGTTACCCGCGGGAGATTCAGTCAGACCAAGGATCCAACTTCACTTCTGACCTCTTTGTTCAAGCAGTGCCGCAGCATGGGATTGTTACGGTTGGGTCATCTGCGTATCATCCGGAGAGCCATGGTGTTAGAGCGATGGCACTCAGCCTTAAAATCTGTGCTTCGTTGTTGTTGTTTTGAGGGTGGGAAAGGTTGGGATCTTAGCCTGCCATATGTTTTATTTGCTGCACGGGAGGCACCTGGGGAAAGTTTGGGATTCAGCCCTAATGAGCTCGTCTTTGGACACCGTGTCAGAGGGCCTCTCCATATGGTTAAAGAAATATGGGAGGGTGCAGATAAACCTTGTTCTATGCTCAAGTATGTCCCCGGCAGTCGAGAACGGATGTTGCGCAGTCTGGAGTTGGCTGGCCGTAATTTGACTAGCTCTCAGGCCCTCATGAAGGACAGGTACGACCTCAAGGTTAAACTCAGGGAGTTTCACGTGGGTCAGGAGGTGTTGATTCTACTGCCCCTTGTAGGTCATCCCTTATCCGCGAAGTACACTGGTCCTTATAGGGTGGTTGAGAGGCTATCGGACCTGGATTGCTTGGTGGCCGTTCCAGACAGACGTAAGCGCAATCAGTTATGTCACGTTAATCTCATGAAGGAGTATGTGAGGCACCCCCCTGAGCCTCTCACTGTGCCTGTGATGACGTTTAGCAGTCAAGGTGGAGAAGGAGAATGGGACAGTCAAGCTCAGGTGGAGGATAACTGGAAGGACAAGAAAGTCAAATGGGCGCCTGAGTGTGAGAAGGCGTTTAGAGTAGTAAAACACCTGTTGTGCACTCACCCGATCCTCAGGGCCCCTGACTTTAGCCTACCTTTCCAACTAGCAACGGATGCTAGTGGTGTGGGGGCTGGTGCCGTCCTTATGAAAAAGGACGATGATGGGCTGGAACATCCTGTTAGTGTCTGCTCGGAGAAGTTCAATTCAGCCCAGGGAAGCTGCTCTGTTGTCGAGAGGGAGCTGCTGGCAGTTGTGCTTGCACTGAGGCATTTCGAGGTCTATGTTCCAGCCTATGGTCCGGTCGTTGTAGTTTACACAGATCATCACCCTCTCAAGTTCTTGGACCAGTTTCACAATCGGAATATGAGGCTGACCAGGTGGTCACTAAGGTTATTGGTATATAACCTGGACATACGCCATATTGCCAGTTGTGACAACGTGGTTGCAGATTGTCTTTCAAGGGTATATGATCCTGGGTAGATTGACACACGGGTAGCCTCCTGCTTTAGTTTGAATAGTATTTTGCGCTTGGTGCTTGTTGGCTCGCAGTTGTAGCCCAGCGTATTGGGTCGTAAAGCAGGAGTTGAGCGTTTGGTATAGAAGAAAAAACTAGGCTTGCCCCTATAGTGCAGCCGAAATAAACAAATTAAAAACATAAAAATCAAATAAAAAAAAACTTTCTTTGATAGTTGAATTTTTTCAGTATGTTATAGCAGTAATTCTGAGTTGCACTCCTCTCAGAATGCTGGGCTAGAGAAGCTCGCTCTTGAGGAGCATAACTACATATGATTTAACCTATTGTGTTGGGGAGGGTTATAATTTTGTAAAATGTTTTGTTGAAAAACTGTGCCAGATATTTTACTGCCGCTGGGTGATGGGAAGTAGAGATATAGCATGGGTTCTAACCATCAGATTTTTTTTGAGCTTTGGGCCTCTGAGAAAAATCTTTGGGGGGGGGGGTGACGTTAACCACTCCGTTAGAACCGCATGGCTTGTCCTACAGTGACTCGCTAGGATCGCCAGGGCAGTGGATGTATTATTGTGTGCTTTATTTCATATGAAAGCTTGTGTCATGGGCAGTCCAGAAAGGCTCTTTGTTTTCGCCCATGTCAAGGCTTTCTATATTTAATTGCAAAGTATATGTTTTATCATTAAGTAGTAATGATAGGATTTGAGAGAGAGAGTAGAACAGAGTGTGGGGAGGCGCTGCTATACTCGATGACGTCATAGCTGGCTGGCCTCGTGGGGATTCGTTGGAGGAGTTTTGTACCATGCTTGGTGACGTCATGTTTGGCTAGCTTCTTTAGCATTGGCTAGAAGACTTGTTACCACTTTTTCTATGCGGCTCGAGCTAGTGCTAGTATATATACAGCTCTCGCCACTCTCTCCCTCAGATCTGGTTTCTAGAACGCATCCCTCTTATCCCTTTGATATCTGTCCTCCTCTCCACACCTGAGAACCTTTTCCTCTGCCTATCTCTTTAATTTTCCATATCTTTCACCACCTTTTATTAATATTATACCCCCTCTGGTTAACTCTGCATAATCAGCTTCATGCTGGCCAGTTGTATTGTGCGTTAAGGTCTGATATAACCCATGTATGTTAGTTGTTAAGATAAGTTGATCACGAAGCATTGGTTGGCATTCATATTGTTCAGTACCGCTTCCTATAATTATTAGTGTTCTGCTGGATTAGATAATGCTAGACTAGGAGTCTGATACTATAAGGTATTGTTTCCGATGGGTGTTGGCTTTAGTTAAAAGCTGCACGACATACCTGAGAACTGGAGTTGATTGGGTAAATTCTAGTCTGTGTGCCATTGAGAGTAGAGCATGCACGAATGAGGGCTTTTTGCCTATACCATTCTGCACTGTTCTAAGCTCGTTGTTTGTCTTTGAGGTACGCCAGGAGAACGCGTAATACTTCGGTATTAAGGTTTCTCAAGAGAGCTACCCTTTATTATAACGTAATATTTGACGCACAGACTTGGGATTTGCACTAGGCTATGCGGCATGCCATGCGCACCAGTATCTCGTATCATTGACTCTAGCTAGACTTTATCAGTCACAGTAGACATTAAGTATATTAAACCAATTACTTTTTTTTTTTTTTATGCATACCCGTTTATGATTACACAAGCATTTCGCAGCCTAGTTTGATGTATTGAGACACAAACGACTAAGGCTCTTTTTGTTGATAGGAATACTGCATTGTCGTGGCGATTATTATTATTGTGGCGTTTAGGATATTCTTGGCTCCGACTGCATTATATCTCCTGCCTTTTTGTGTGCATAGCCTGCACGAGCATTGTTCCGCTGCCTGCCTTTTTAGGTTCCATTTCCGATTCGAGCATCTTGATAGCATCTAACATTTAAAGAAGATTCCTTGTTGGTGTTGAAGGACTTTAGTGCACTTTCTTTCATGCAGGAGTGCCTGACATTATTGATTAAAGTAACGTAAGCTGTAACTTCTCTTACCACCTTACTTTGCATACCATAACCAAGCACCTTCGGTTATAGGTAGTAATAGGCTGTTTTCACATAACATTAAGCCTAGAGTAGACGCACATTTATTGAGAGTTTGATAACCTATTATTGCATATAGAACTCTGGAGAGTATTTGTGTTCTTTGTTCACTGGGAATATACATCTAGCGCTTTCCGTTGTAGCATTTATGCCATTACTAGTCCAATGAATAGGAGCCCTGATATATTTAAACCTCAGTTGTAAGAATGGATTCCTCTCGTCGTTGCGATTCCAACGGTATACAGTATATATATTTTTTGTTTTGTATGTAGGCCCAATAGACCTATTTTTGTATTTAGATGTTTTTATGTTTAATATTGTGTTTCCAGGATATATATAGATTAGTCTCGTCATTGCAATTCCAACGGTATATGCATTTTTGGATATAGACCATTTTGTAGGCCCAATAGGCCTAATTTTGATTATGAAAACTTTTAAATCACCCATAGACGGGTTATTTATGTATGAAATTTGCTCAATTTTCTACCAAAAGTACACTTTCACCCGCTGAATCCAATGACATAAACAAAATTCAAATCGGACCATTACTTTAGGATTTAGATTTTCATTCGAACTCCAGAAACGCCCGAAATTAGCACTGTTTCAACTTTAATATGAAACAGTGGTAGGATAAATATTATGTACAGATGGGCTTTTATTTTGATAAATACCACAGCTTCGTACTACGAGTGACAACTATGTTTAGCTGATTTCTTGGACAATAATGTTATGCAAAGATGATCTTTTCCAATGTATTTAAGTATGTCTATTCTAATTTCATATCGAAACAGTTTCTTATCATTGCAATTGTACTTAGAAGTAGAAACAGAAATATTCGATTACTCCTAAATGTTTTCAATCATATGTACCAACATCAATGAAAATATAATAAGAACAACAAGTTTACTCCATCAGCATCATCAACCATAGTTCAAATAATTGTGTCTATTAACCAATATAATTAATGTTTCTTTCATGCAAACGAATCATGTGTCCCATTTATCGATTATTTAAATGTATTATCTATTAGGCCTATAGGTCGTAGGCCGTCAAATGAAAATGCAATGAAACCCAAGTCTTTACTGTTATTAGTCATTAGTGTTAGCTTACACAGTTAAAACTATGCTTAATCATTCTAATTATGTCTTTGGAACTGATAACATGGAAGGAACAATGCAATTCCTAGTTATTTATCTTGTATTCTCAACCCCACACTTACTCCAACTCCCAAAACTACTTTTCCCCATGTTAACGTCCTAGTAAATTATTTGTGAAAACAAAATTCCAACTTTTTATTAACTATCCCGATCAAAATATTAATTTCTTTTAAATGCGTTTTTTAAAATTAAATTCTAAAAGTGCTTGAACAACTTGCCTTGTGCGACGTTTCAGCGAGGACGGTTTTTGTAGAGGAGCTCAAGGGAGAATGCGAGCAAGCTAATGGCCATTCCCCCTCCCAACATCACAAACATACCCTGGAATGATAAATATTTTAGACACAAAGTTGCTTACCCACTCATTGCTTCTTATGCTAATTATGACCTTTCTGTTAATTTCAAATCAATCCCAGCCATAAAATCAATCTTTGTATGGTTAATATACAAGGCAGAATTCTACCTTCGAAGTTAATTATACTAAATACATAAGTTAGTAGAAAATCTTGTACAAGTGAGATTAATAAAAATAATATATAATATATATATATCTATATATATATATATCTATATATATATATATATATATATATATATATATATATATCTATTTCTGACTCATTATATTCTCTTTGTAAGCCTGTCGTTCAACATGTCCGTTCCAGCATAGCACCCTTCATTCCACTCTGGCTGATATGGGTCATATCTCAATCTGTGGTTGGTTAGGAGGACAAAACGTTGTCGTTCATAGTACCTTTCCCACAATTCAACACTTCCATCCTACAAAACCCTCTCAAGCCACTGTATCTTCTCAACTGTCTTTCTTATTGTATCACTCCACCACTCGCTTCCCGTCCTAATACCTCCACCACCTACTCTCCTTTTACCACATACTTCCTCTGAGCTTGCTTTCACTCCTTCCATATACTGATTCCATTCATCCTCTCTTTCTCTCTCCTTCATCTCTTATCACTTCCATCCACTTTTCATTTAGCCTCTCCTGGTACTCCCTCTCTTTTGTATTTTTATCAAACTCATTAACGTTTGATACCTCTCTAGCTTCTTCAATGTCTTGCATTTTCCTGTAACTCCTCACTCTCATCTTTCCCTCCATAAGATAATGATCAGACATACCCTCAACCTCACCTCTCAACACATTCACATCCAACAGTCTACACATTCTTTCCCTTGTCACCAACACACGATCCATTAACGCCCTCTCTACAGTCTTTCCCATCACATACCTATGCTATGTACTGTATACTTACAGGTATATATACACACACGTCTCTTTTTGAAGAATCGATTAACTACACTCATTCGACACTCTCCACATATATATAAATAATTCCTTCTCCACTCTCGTTTAAACCATCCAAACCAAAACTATCTATCACTCCCTCAATAGATTCATTGCCTACCCTAGCATGCAGGTCCCATACAACTACCACATTTCCATTGTCCTCAAACCCTTTTAGACAATCCCTCATATCTGTCTTCGTGGTGCGATGCATAAGGTGTTGATTTTCGGTGTGAGCATCCTGGGTTCGAATCCACGGACTGCCACATGTGTTTGTAAATTTCATTAATCGATTTTAGGAGTATAGTTGGTTGTTGGAAGGAACATAATAATCTTCCCAAAAACCCTCCACCTCCTCTACCATCCCTTTACTTCCTGGCCCATATGCATGCACAAATGCCCATCTTCTATAAACTCTCAGCTCCTTCACAATAAAAGCCATGCCCTCTTTCGCTCTGACTCTCATCTACTCCAGACTTTCTACCTTTCACATTTCCAAAATTCACTTAACCCTCTCCTTTTATCTTTGTTTCGTTCATCACAAGCATGTCATACTTTCTTCTTTCAAACTACCTGCCAATGTCCTCTTACTTCTCATTTATTCCACAGCCATGCACATTTTAATTTTACATGTTTATAGTCTGGGACCACTTTCGCGTTCCATCGGCCTTTACTCTGTCTTGTTTAGTAGGAGAATTTTTCAAGCGGAGGAAGATTCCTAGCCCCATGCACCCGCCCCTTACAGCCACCTCTTACGCCTCGCAGGGAGTACGGTGGTGGGAGTTGTTTCCCTTCCCCTACAGAGGAGGCTATCTGCACCAGATAGTGGCGGGTGCTTGGGTCGCCATTAGAAATGTAGCAATGTAGACAGAGAAAAAGATAGAAAAGGCTATGGGAAGTTGAGGACACCAACCCTCACTCTGACAAAGAGTCAGCCCACCATTATAAATATTAAGTAATATTATATAATTAATGTCACCCTTGACCTATGTTCATCAATGCCACCATACTATCTAAATGTATAATTCCCATTCACTGCCATTCTACCATCTTAAACACTATATCCATCAGCAAAATTGTGAACAATACTATCCTTTACTGAGCCTATGCAAGTATTTCATTAACATAAAATACATACTAAAATATATCCAAGCAAAATATCAGTTTCAAATAATGTCATAATGCTTTACAACTCTTAAAATATCACAATTGTGTATTATTGTCCGTTTAATCCTACCCATATGTTCCTTATGGCTAGTGGCGAACTGATGGCAAATTTCGTCGGAGGGTTTAGACAGCTGGTGTAATTGGGGTAGGCTTGCCTGAACCAGTAGTCGTAGATCCCACCTTCTGTCACCTCCATCACTCTGAAAAGGTTGAGTCGCTGTCACACAAATTTTCCGGATTTTGATGAGCAAGTTTTTTCTAGCATTAATTTGGGTGACTTTTGCATTGCAATTGGCAACTATGCTGATGTTAAATTATGTTAGGTGGCTGATTTATTATACAACTTAGATTTTGAAGCTGCAATTGCTCGTATAAAGTGATGGAAACAGTGCCCGTTTATAACATATCCCAGACACAGATCTGATTCAGTCTTGCCCGGATTTTTTGGACAATATTAGGAGGCGTTGATATTATACTCTGGCGAATCATTTCATTAAACATCTTACAATTTTGTTAGCATGTATTACAAACTAAAATACATTGCTTG
>JBAKBP010018677.1:0-46211 GCA_037953745.1 Lithodes maja | reverse complement strand
GTAATATATAAAAGTCATGTGCGTTCTCAGATGGATTACTGTTCACCTCTGTGGGGTGGAAGTGGAGTGGTTGCATTGAGGCAGTTGGACAAAATTCAAAATAAAGCTATTAGATTAATCAATAACCCTACAATCACACAGGACCTTCCTACATTATCCATACGAAGAAACGTTGCATCCCTTGCATTATTCTACAGATATTTTCACAGCAATTGTTCCGAGGAACTTGCTTCAATTGTGCGGCCTCTCCACATCTTTCCCCGTAGAACTAGGGCAGCTGAGAGCGCCCATGAATTTACACTTTCTCCTCCACAATGCAGAACTTCTGCTTATCAAAATTAATTTATCCCCAGAACTACTACTCTTTGGAATTCACTTCTCTCGAATTGCTTTCCACAAACTTACAATCTACAAATGTTTAAATCCAGTTGTTACAAACATTTTATGAATGGAGGATGCCTTTAGGCACATGGACCTTTTTGTTTTATCTGTGTTTTTCCTTCCTCCGTTCATTGTCTCTTTAAAAAAACAAAAAAAAAAAAAAAAAAAACATAATAACAACACCTCTGATGACAAGACCCAGGTGGCCACAGCATTAACCAATTATCTGTCTCTTGGGTAGGAAAATAAGTAGTTTTTTTGAGTTATGATATGGATTGTTTATTTTAAAACTCAACCAGTAGAGCCATTTATACCAGTACATCTGAATGAGTATTGTTGGTAAAAGATAGTTAGGTTTAGTTTTAGTTTTGGTTTGGCTAGGGCTATAATTGGATACCGGTACTGTTTAGGTGATCCTGCATGAGTTGGTACAGTGAAGTCTGCCATAACATGGCTCCACCCCCTTGTCATCACTGTGGCTGATAGTCCTAACAGTGCTTTAGCAAGACTCAACAAAGTCCCCTACACCCCACCGGGCCCACCACCAGCCTTAACAGTGCTACAATAAGACAGTGCCATTACAAGACTAAATTGTTTAGAATGACAGTTGGTGCAGACTATCGCCATGCTACGATAAGTAAGGGATAAACATATTTTGGATGTTACAGTACTTAAATTTTTTTTCAGTGACACAAAGAGATGTGACTATATTCCCTGGGATGATTACTTCATGGCCGTAGCCTTCCTGAGTGCCATGCGTAGTAAGGACCCTCGCTCACAGGTAATGTTGTTTTACCCTTATACAGTATAGATATTGATCCATTCATTAGCTTCTGGACACAGGAATCAATTTAATTCAAGTGAAATAAAAAATAAAAAATAAAAACAAATAGGAAAAGTGGGGATTGGGCCTGAGCATATAGATAGATAGATAGAAACAATCCTCTGAAGCATTTGAGTCACACTATGACATTGTTTCCTGTTATCTGTTATACAAATCGCCACCTGTAAGTGGCACCGATTAGCGTGTCGCCCATCGGTAATTTGTGTAGGTTTTTTCCCCTAGATAGGTTGCCCGCCAAGGCTATCGAGTCCCATCTACCACATTTGCATATATTGCAGTTTCATAAACCTGTTCAGGGAATAATGAATGCTAATGTAGCCTACTGGTACCTATTACAGTACTGTCTTTTAATTTGTATGAATGAGTTTTGTTGGCATGTATAATTTTACCTGACAAAAGTATCATACTGTAGTATTTGTATGGAATTTTTCAAATTAATGTACATACAGTTTTAATATGACAATAGTATGTATGTATGTATATACTCAGGCACATGCCCCATAGCTGGGGGTGGCCGACTCGAGACAGAGGGTTTGGGACCACTTTTACGTTCCCTCGCCACTTTCTCTGTCTCGTCTAGTAGGTGAATTTTATAAGGGGAGCAGGATTCCTAGGCCCCCGGCCCCCATATGACAGTAATGCATACAGTAATTTCCAATTTGTTTAAGGTTGGGGCATGTATTGTGAACAGTGAGAAGAAGATAGTTGGCATAGGATACAACGGGATGCCCAGGGGCTGCAGTGATGATAAATTGACCTGGAATAAGAACGCCAAGCATATGTATGGTCAGTTCGGACATTCATTTCCATTTTACATACAGAACAGTGGAAAATGATTTTACTTTGTGAGAAGTGCATGTTTATTTGATTATTGTTTGATTTTCCTGTTTACTTAACCCCTTCAGCGCGATGATTTTTTTTTGCCTTATAGTTTAGCTAACTTTGGGCAATTTTATATAGTTTAAGAAGATCCTATGCTATTTTATATAGTTTAAGAAGATCCTATGCTATTCAGATGGTTGTTGTTGTTTCCGTTCCCTAAGCTGCCTGGCTGAACAGCCCCGAGTCCCTTGTACTAATCAAGATAGCATTTACCCCTTCAAGTCCGAAGTATATCATAAGCTAAAGAAAATCATCCAATGGTAACCAGAATAAGACGCAAAATACGTCATCGTGCTGAAGGGGTTATAGTGTTAATTTGAATGTTTTACAATACTGTACTTAAATTTGATTCTATAGAGTGGTGTTTTATTTTTTATTATTTTGAATTTAGCATGCTTTAATTTGTTGGTATAGTTTATATAAGCGTGTCAGCACTTTTTATTTTACTAGTACAGTATGCTTAAATTTTTGTATTATTTTATGATTTGAATTTATACTTATCGGTACCTTTCGTTTACGGGTCGATTTAATGGGTGTCGTGTGCAAGCTTTAAATGTGCAAAGAGTGTTTTTATTATTTGCCTTTATGTTTGCTTTGTGATTTTTCTTGTATAATTTTGATTGTGCTAATATATTTTGTTTTAATTTTTTTGTTAATTAATTTTTTTCGTTTTGATAGTTTTTAATTTTAATCTATCTATCTATTTATCTATCTATTGCCTGACGCCGTGATCCCTGAAGGGGTGGCCACGAACGAACCGCCCCCATGGGCGGGTGCCCAACCCCGAAAGGAGTTGAAATAGGGGAGCTATCCCCCCGCCAAAGGCAGCTTTCTAGGGCCTTTCCTAGCTGATGCTGAGAGGATTGGGTTCTAGTCATGTGGTGATAGGCTGGTCTATCCGAGTGAGAACTGAGCGATCTCTGCCATACTCATAGCTTACTCTGACTGTTCCTTTTACTTATATATCTTCTAGATCTCAAGTGGCGGCGTCTTTTCCGTGGATTGACCTCCCTACTGCCAACCTAGAAGTTGGCAGATTGGGAGCCAAAGCGTCACATTTTTCCCTTACCCCTCAACTTTCCCTTCATAATTGCTGAGGGGCACAGGGCCTTGGGTGGGGCTTTGGTTTCCCGGGCGTTTCCGCACCCTGCCTTGGAGTGGCTTCGGTCACCCAGGCTTTGTTAGTGGTGAGCAGGGAGGATTTTGTGGGGGCGCTCGTTTATGGCCTTGGCCTTGCTCGAGACCTTGGGGCTGTTCGGCCAGACAGCCTGGGGAACAACAACAACAACAACAACCTCTGTCCCCAGTCAGTCGACGCCCCTCCTCCCAACCAGCACCGCCTTCATTCATATACTTCCTCACTCCATCCTTCCACCTCTCCTTCGGTGCACTTCTCCCTTTCTGTCCTTCCACCTCGCTCTCGTACACCCTCTTAATTTTAATTTTAATTTTAATGAGTTTGTTATATTAATTTGAACAGTAACTTTTGAGTTAGTTTTCAAGTTTTTATTTTTATTTATAATAATTTATTAATTTATATTTTGTTTAGTTTTCTTGTGTGTGGTTTGATGGAGCACACTATTATTTACTTTCCCCCTGCCTGTCAGTATGTCACGCGGAGATGAACGCCATTATGAACAAGAACAGCTCTGACCTAGCGGGCTGCAAAATTTACGTGGCCCTATTCCCGTGTAACGAGTGTGCCAAGCTTATCATCCAGGCGGGCATCAGGGAGGTGGTGTTCTACTCCAACAAACTTCACAAGAAGAAGGCTACCAAGGCCAGTAGAAGACTTTTGGATCTGGCGGAGGTTGTGTGCAGGTTGGATTGGGACCTTGTGTTATCACCTTTATCATTTAAAGGCCTTGTGCCATGCTTGTACTGTATGTGTTAGTCTTGTTTACTTTATTCCAACATTCCAAATTTCCATGGGTCTTGATTTTCTGAGGTTCCTTTGCAAGACCTCATCCTACATCACTGTACATCACGGTATGGTAGATCTTCCTTGGCCTACTGCAACGCATACACTGTATATACTATTCAGTATGAAGGGGCAGAGACACCACTGTGGTATCTTAACATTGACAAGAGATGGATTTGAAACTAAATATTAGAGCATGATGTTCTTTTTTATGACAATGTGGGAAGTAGTTTGTGTTCTAGGAGGGATACTGATCATGGCTAAGACTCCCACCTACCCTAGTAATGAGTTTATCGTTTAAATATTGTCAAATTAAAATGTAAAACTTGCAAAATAAACAAACGAAAACTGGGACAACACAAGATAAAGGTAAAATAACTTATCAAAATCGCTATGTGGAAATAACGCTTACTAAAATAACATTTAAGAAATAAAAGAACACAATTCACCACATAGGGTGTACATTACTACATGAACAAGTTAATCCATTTCCAGAGCAAACTAATCGCACACATAACAACGCACTATCGTCACGTTCATGGAATTAGTCAATTTCTTACAGTTTCTTACAGTAGATCCTCTGAAAAAAGGCAAACTATGCCTGTGTAATGTGTATCCAGCTCAGTACCAGTACTTGCACTGCTGCGGTAGTTCACGGTGTTGGCGGCGGCGGTATCAGACGCAACATTTTTATTATTCTGTATTTTTGCTTTATAATCAAACTTCAAATCTTGTTTTCCCCATGCTTTATCAAGATTACTTTCAAACTCCCTTATTGATTCGGAATCGACTACATACTGGGGCAGTGCGTTCCACTCATTTACCACTCTATCACAGAATGAGTTCTTTGCCTTTTCAAGCCTATTTCTTTCTTTGTAAATTTTCTTAGAGTGTCCTCTCGTTCTTGTTCCCTCCCGCATCAAGAAGATACCATCACACACATCCTCATCATACTTTCCTGACACTATCTTAAAAGTCTCTATCATATCCCCTCTCTTTCTCCTATATGCCAGTGTCGGAAGCCCCAGTGTCCTCAACCTCTGCTCATAGCCCGCGTTCTTCAACGTTGGTACTAGCTTGCTAGCTCTCCTCTGCACCTTCTCCACTGCTTCTATATCCTTTACCATATATGGAGCCCACACCTGGTTCGCATATTCCAGGTGCGGCCTAACCAGCGCTGTATAGAGATTCCTGAAGATTTCTTCGTCAAGTGACACAAATGTCCTCCTTATCAGCCCTACAATTCTATTGGCTTTGTTTATCTTTTCCGCTAAATGTTCTGAGAAATTTAACTTATTGTCTATCATTACTCCTATATCCTTTTCTGCATTCACTTCCTCCATCGCTTCATACATACTGTATCCTACCTTGTCTATCTTGCTTGTCCCAATCCGCATGTACTTGCATTTTTTTGGATGAAAAGGCATTAACCAATGCTACCTCACTTCCATTAGTTATAACTTCAGGTAAGTCGTTGATAAATATAACAAACAGTAGTGGTCCCAACACAGATCCCTGAGGTACCCCACTTGTAATTTTCCTCCACCCCGAGCCTATTCCATTCACCAGTACCCTCTGTCTCCGATCTTTCAGGAAGGCTTCTATCCATTTCACACATTTCTCCCCTATATTATAGCTTCTAACTTTCTCTATTAACCTTTTATGTGGGACCTTATCGAAGGCCTTCATAAAATCGCTATATACCACATCTATTACATCACCACCCTCTAGAATTTGCATCCAATCATCTACCACCTTAATTAGCTGTAGTACCGTCGACCTCCCAGGCAAGAATCCGAACTGTCTCCCACTGAAAAGTTGGTTTGATTTCATATGCTCCAGTATTCCTTCTCTAATTACCGTTTCCATTAGTTTACACACAACACTTGTCAAACTGACTGGTCTATAATTTCCTGGGTCATTTCTCTTTCCCTTCTTAAATATAGCCGTTATGTTCGCCTCTCTCCAGTCCATCGGGATTTGTCCTGTATTAAACGATACCTCAAATAAAATTTTCAATGGCTCTACTAACATCTCACCTCCATCCTTTATGATTCTTGGGTGTATCCCATCCGGTCCTGGGGACTTACTTCTGTTAATTTTTTCTATAGCCCTTCTTATTCTAGCATGGGAAAACTCTATTAGTTCTAGTGCCGGTGCCTGTTTGATGGGAATAGTAGGCACTGCATCATCCGACTCCACTGTTAGTACCCCCCCAAAGTATTTCCCCAGCACCTCTGCTTTCTCCTTATCAGTCTCCGCTCTACTCCCATCATCCAACCCCCCTACCAGCTCTGGGATCCCTACTCTTCTTGTTAACTTTTTCTGAATGTACTTCCAGAATATTTTTGGATTATCCTTCATGTTTCTTGCAATCTCTCTCTCCCTCTCCTTGTCTCCCACCTTATTTTATTGTTTATTTGTCTACGTTCCAAATCCACTACTTTAGCTTCTATACTTTTTAACACTTTTAATCTATCCCACAATAGTTTCTTTCTTCTTATCAAAGTCCACAGCTTTCTTTTCATTGGTAATTCTGGGTTCGTTCTTTTCCTCAATTTGGTTTTATCCTTATTGTAATGCCCTCGAAAATGTCCCGCACCCACAATAATACTAACCCGAGTTGACGTCAGGTATAGCGTGAAATAGTCGTAGATGGTAAGTCCAATAAACTCGTCTCGAGAGACTATCACCGTGGTTCGAAAATAGTCGTAGATGGTAAGTCCAATAAACTCATCTCGAGAGACCATCACCGTGGTTCTTAAAAATCGGACTAAGGTTGCTATACTTTTGTACGTCCGTGGTAGTACAGTGGGTTAGCGCGCGGGCCTGGTGGTGATGGTGGTGCGTCACTAACCAGGGTTCGAACCCCACCCAAGGCATCTCAAAACCTGTGGGTTTTTAGGGGGGTTAAATTCCCTTCAGAGGTTCGTACCCGCGCCAGGTACCAGGAAAGGTTGATCCTAAAGGTAGCCTGGGAATTATCCCCAGGCTACCTTTAGGATCAACCTTTCCTGGTACCTGGCGCGGGTACGAACCTCTGAAGGGAATTTAACCCCCCTAAAAACCCACAGGTTTTGAGATGCCTTGGGTGGGGTTCGAACCCTGGTTAGTGACGCACCACCATCACCACCAGGCCCGCGCGCTAACCCACTGTACTACCACGGACGTACAAAAGTATAGCAACCTTAGTCCGATTTTTAAGAACCACGGTGATGGTCTCTCGAGATGAGTTTATTGGACTTACCATCTACGACTATTTTCGAACCACGGTGATAGTCTCTCGAGACGAGTTTATTGGACTTACCATCTACGACTATTTTACGCTATACCTGACGTCAACTCGGGTTAGTATTATTGTGGGTGCGGGACATTTTCGAGGGCATTAGGTGTAATGCCCTCGAAAATGTCCCGCACCCACAATAATACTAACCCGAGTTGACGTCAGGTATAGCGTAAAATAGTCGTAGATGGTAAGTCCAATAAACTCGTCTCGAGAGACTATCACCGTGGTTCGAAAATAGTCGTAGATGGTAAGTCCAATAAACTCATCTCGAGAGACCATCACCGTGGTTCTTAAAAATCGGACTAAGGTTGCTATACTTTTGTACGTCCGTGGTAGTACAGTGGGTTAGCGCGCGGGCCTGGTGGTGATGGTGGTGCGTCACTAACCAGGGTTCGAACCCCACCCAAGGCATCTCAAAACCTGTGGGTTTTTAGGGGGGTTAAATTCCCTTCAGAGGTTCGTACCCTGCGCCAGGTACCAGGAAAGGTTGATCCTAAAGGTAGCCTGGGGATAATTCCCATTCCTATTTAACCTGGAAAAACCTAGCATTTCATTGGTGGCAGCTAGGGAACGTGACCAGGTAGCTACGTGGAGCACCCGTCACGCGAACCCTATACCAAGAATTGAGATGGCTAAGGTCAAAGGCTACGATACCCTACGACCTTACGAGGCTAGGGACTAGCCTAACTAAAAAGGAATGTGGTGTAATGCCCTCGAAAATGTCCCGCACCCACAATAATACTAACCCGAGTTGACGTCAGGTATAGCGTAAAATAGTCGTAGATGGTAAGTCCAATAAACTCGTCTCGAGAGACTATCACCGTGGTTCGAAAATAGTCGTAGATGGTAAGTCCAATAAACTCATCTCGAGAGACCATCACCGTGGTTCTTAAAAATCGGACTAAGGTTGCTATACTTTTGTACGTCCGTGGTAGTACAGTGGGTTAGCGCGCGGGCCTGGTGGTGATGGTGGTGCGTCACTAACCAGGGTTCGAACCCCACCCAAGGCATCTCAAAACCTGTGGGTTTTTAGGGGGGTTAAATTCCCTTCAGAGGTTCGTACCCGCGCCAGGTACCAGGAAAGGTTGATCCTAAAGGTAGCCTGGGGATAATTCCCATTCTTATTTAACCTGGAAAAACCTAGCATTTCATTGGTGTAATGCCCTCGAAAATGTCCCGCACCCACAATAATACTAACCCGAGTTGACGTCAGGTATAGCGTAAAATAGTCGTAGATGGTAAGTCCAATAAACTCGTCTCGAGAGACTATCACCGTGGTTCGAAAATAGTCGTAGATGGTAAGTCCAATAAACTCATCTCGAGAGACCATCACCGTGGTTCTTAAAAATCGGACTAAGGTTGCTATACTTTTGTACGTCCGTGGTAGTACAGTGGGTTAGCGCGCGGGCCTGGTGGTGATGGTGGTGCGTCACTAACCAGGGTTCGAACCCCACCCAAGGCATCTCAAAACCTGTGGTTTTTTTAGGGGGGTTAAATTCCCTTCAGAGGTTCGTACCCCGCGCCAGGTACCAGGAAAGGTTGATCCTAAAGGTAGCCTGGGGAAAATTCCCATTCCTATTTAACCTGGAAAAACCTAGCATTTCATTGGTGGCAGCGGGGGAACGTGACCAGGTAGCTACGTGGAGCACCCGTCACGCGAACCCTATTCCAAGAATTGAGATGGCTAAGGTAAAAAGGCTACGATACCCTACGACCTTACGAGGCTAGGGACTAGCCTAACTAAAAAGGAATGTGGTGTAATGCCCTCGAAAATGTCCCGCACCCACAATAATACTAACCCGAGTTGACGTCAGGTATAGCGTAAAATAGTCGTAGATGGTAAGTCCAATAAACTCGTCTCGAGAGACTATCACCGTGGTTCGAAAATAGTCGTAGATGGTAAGTCCAATAAACTCATCTCGAGAGACCATCACCGTGGTTCTTAAAAATCGGACTAAGGTTGCTATACTTTTGTACGTCCGTGGTAGTACAGTGGGTTAGCGCGCGGGCCTGGTGGTGATGGTGGTGCGTCACTAACCAGGGTTCGAACCCCACCCAAGGCATCTCAAAACCTGTGGGTTTTTAGGGGGGTTAAATTCCCTTCAGAGGTTCGTACCCCGTGCCAGGTACCAGGAAAGGTTGATCCTAAAGGTAGCCTGGGGATAATTCCCATTCCTATTTAACCTGGAAAAACCTAGCATTTCACTTATATTCCCTTACTGGTACACATTTGGATATAGCATCCTCCAGTTTGACTCTAATCTTCCTCCACATTCCTTCAGCGTCTTCACCGTTCAAGTATTCCCCCCAGTCAATGTCCAAACACCTTCTCAGCAGCTCATAATCTTCTCTTTCATACATGTATATTTTTTTTTTATTGCTTCTATTATCCCTCTCTGTTTTAATATTGCAACTAAAACTTATACAGGCAGGGTCACTACGACCTATAGGGCTATCCACATTGACATGTTCCACTATATCCTCCTCATTGCTAAAAAATAAATAAAGTACACTCCCCTGCTTGTTGAGAAGTCCGGGACGTTCTGTTAAATTTTGACTAAACTCTGCATGAATAAAGAAACTACCGTACAATTAGTGTCAAAATTTTGTATTAAAATCAAATTTGCAACTTGACAAGACATTAACAATAGTACAAAATACAAAAAACCTTCACTAACAATAGTGCTATCGGGTACGTACCTGTAAGCATAGCATGCCTCAAAACGAGCATAAAGGCTGAGCCATATAGGATAAAGATAAATGGCCATACAGCCATGGAGGAGGCATCCCCTTTTCCCTTACCAAATGTTATAGCTTTTATTTGGAAAAGGAAGAGGGTATCATTCGTAAGGGAATGATGACAAAGTATCACTCTCATACAGTACTCCATTTCCCACAACCCTTTTCAATTCACAACTCGTAGTTTTTATATGCAAATTTTTGTGAAGAGGAAGAATAAACTACTCAGATTTTAGAGGAAGTAGATTAAATCCCAACTTCAAGACTAGGTTAAAGTTCAAAATCTTAGAATGAAGTGACTGACGGGAGAAGCTGCTAGAGTGACCAGCAGAGGAACATAGCATTCCTAAAACAAATGCAAAATGGAAGGAATTTAGAGTTTATGGTTTATAAAGCAAGATTAATTCAAGCAAGTAAGGATGAATATATTTTCACAACCATGTAGCAAATTATTTTTTCAATTATTTCACCAGTCATTTACTGTACATTTATGTTTAGGATGTGAGAAAGAGAGCATATAACACTAATAAGAGCAAAGTAATCGTGAGAAGTGAGATACTTTAATTAAAATGTAAAAGTTGCAAACTAAACAAACCAAAACTGGGACGATACAAGATAAAGGTAAAATAACGCGTACTAAAATAAAATTTATGAAATAAAAGAACACATATCCAGTCTCAAAACTAAGTCCCTTGTTTATGGTTATTGTTATTATACTGTATATACAAAGTTAAAGTTACACTCCATAGTTCCCATTATGCCCCTACAAGTGATTCCCCGCCATGGAGTAGCTTCGGTCACCCAGGCTTTATTGTGGTCGGCAGGGAGGATTCTGTGGGGGTGCTTGGTTATGGCCTTGGCCTTTCTCAGGGCCTTGGGGCTGTTCGGCCAGGCAGCTTGGGGAACAACAACAACAACAACTGTCCACTAAGTCCCTGAAACATCAGGACACCCACCCTAGCCCAGCTCTTAACCCAGCAACTGCTGGAAGACTCTTAAGAGTCTGGGAAAAAAAATCCATTTAAAACACCCCCCAATTTTTTTTTTTTTTTTTATTTATTTATTTTTTTTTTTTTGCCCCTGGGCCATGCCAAATATCACTCCTCCACCTCCCCTCCTTCCCCACTTTCCTTACCTCCTTCAGTTATCACCTATTTTCCCTGTTATTCCCATATTCTGTGGTCTATTTTCGTGCTAACATTAGCGAGTTGGTAGCAGGGCGTTGTCATCACTGTTACCAAGCGTGGGAAAGAGCGAGAGAGAGACTATTGCGTAACAGTGTCTCTCCAGACAAGGGGAGGGGAGGAGGGGAGGGAGGTTGCCTCAGCCATACATAATGTAACTCCTGGCCTGTATCACCGATTTTGACCATCCAAACACTGTTTCCACTTGTTTTATTGTTGTAACAGGTTAATAACTTTATAATCAACCTATAATAGGCGCATATGGATATGTATTAATGCTATTTATGGTAAAATAACGATGTTAGTGATGGGAACAGCTCAAATACGTGCGCACAGGAGTGTGGTGTCTCATACCCCCCATGTGCATGTCTTAGGTTAAGCAGGGAGTGCATGGTGGTCAAAAATGCATTATTACATCTGGTTGAATTGAACCTCCTTAATTATTCTTTACCTAATATTTACACATCGGAGGTTCGTTTAGTTAGTTCAAGGCTTCAAAATATATTATAATTCATAACCTTTACTGTAAATGGATATATTAGGAATTAGTTTCCATCCTTATAGCCTTCAGTCAGATGATGTACTGTACAGTACTAGTGTAGTTATTAAATTCATGCTACAGTTAGACAATTCTGTTCACACTATTTTATGTACAGTAATTATTCAAGTTTTTATAGCTTGTTGTTGTTGTTCCCTAAGCTGCCTGGCCGAACAGCCCCGAGTCCCTGAGAAAGGCCATGGCCACGATCGGGCTTTCCCACAGAGCTCTCATTGAGTGTAGATTGTGTTGTTGGCGTAAGTGGTTGTGTGAAATGCAGTCTTCTATGATGTGTTTAATGGTATGGGGTGCTGTGTTACATCCCGGGCAGGCGTCGACAACGGAGTCATCCAGTCTCTTCTGATAGCTCAGGAGAGCTGGATGGTGTCCGCATCTCAGCCTGGCCAGGTGGACTCTGTCCTCGCGAGGAAGGGAGGATTCGGAAGGATGGATTTCGGGAGGTCGTGCATGCAGCTGCGTGTTGTCTGTGAGTGAGTGGATGGATCGGTGAGAGATATGAGTATGGCTCATATAGAGTATATTATAGCTTGTAGATAAGGTTTGCTATACAGATAATTCTACAGTACTGTAATTCATATCTTCTTATCCTGTTTCATAGTACCGGTAATCTACAATTTTATTTGACTGTAAACCTTTTGTTCCAGGAAATACATGCCTGTCCATACGAAGATACAGTTGGACTTCAGTGGTTCGGGTAAACGTGATACAGACAACAACACCCGGAGTGAGACCAACACTTCCACACCGCAACCAAAGTCTCCAAGGCAAGACAATTGTGAACCAATAGACCATTATCACCATTATTTGCAATTTTTTCCTTGAACGTGACGATAGTGCGTTGTTATGTGTGCGATTAGTTTGCTTGGGAAACAGATTAACTTGCTCATGTAGTAATGTACACCTTATGTGGTGGATTGTGTTCTTTTATTTCATAAATTTTATTTTAGTAAGTGTTGTTTCCACATAGCGATTTTGAAAAGTTATTCTGCCTTTATATTGTCTTTTATATTATCTTTGTTCAAGTTTTGGTTTGTTTTGTTTGCAAGTTTTACATTTTAATTTATTATTGAAATGCTGGGTGTGAAGGGAATTCATGGTCTCCTGAAATATCCCCAGGCTACCTTTAGGATCAACTTTTCCTGGTACCTGGCGCGGGGTACGAACCTCTGAAGGGAATTTAACCCCCCTAAAAACCCACAGGTTTTGAGATGCCTTGGGTGGGGTTCGAACCCTGGTTAGTGACCCAACCATCACCACCAGGCCCGCGCGCTAACCCACTGTACTACCACGGACGTACTAAAAGTATAGCAACCTTAGTCCGATTTTTAAGAACCAGGTGATAGTCTCGTGGTGTTATCACGTGATGAGTTTATTGGACTTACCATCTCCGACTATTTTACGCTATACCTGACGTCAACTCGGGTTAGTATTATTGTGGGTGCGGGACATTTTCGAGGGCATTACAATTATATTAATGCATTTCAATGTGACATAGTCAGTAAAGCATCAGCTGCTGACCAAAGGGTCGGGAGGTCAAACCCGCTCTGTTAAAATTTAATTGCTAGATGTCAAGCCCGGGCAACTTGACCTAGCAATTTGTGACAAACGAATAATCTTCATGGCCAACCCTTCACAGGAATTACGGCGTTTAGCAAAAAAAAAAAAAAAAAAAAAAAAAAAATCAATGTGTCAATCTGATAGCTTCTACAAGCTCAACAATGTACAGTACATTAGTCAAAATCAATAGTTTGCCAAAAATCATCCTCATAAACTATAATTTTAAGATACCAGAAGGTCCCGGACCCAAGCTGACTAATTCCTTGAACGTGACGATAGTGCGTTGTTATGTGAGCGATTAGTTTGCTTGGGAAACAGATTAACTTGCTCATGTAGTAATGTACACCTATGTGCTGGATTGTGTTCTTTTATTTCATAAATTTTATTTTAGTAAGCGTTGTTTCCACATAGCGATTTTGATTAGTTATTTTGCCTTCATATTGTCTTTGTCCAAGTTTTGGTTTGTTTAGTTTGCAAGTTTTAACTAATTACTTTTCCTTTCCAATCCACACATATTTCTAATAGCTTTTGAACAGTATTATTTGTAATTTTGTTTATTTATAAATTATTATTTAACTTAAGCGTTGTTTCCACATAGCGATTTTGATTAGTTGTTTTGTCTTTTAACTCTTTTTACTGTGTTCGTATAAGTTTTGGTTTGTTTATTTTGCAAGTTTTACATTATAATGTCAGCAGTCAGACGCGTTACCAACCATACCACGGCCCGCGGCATAATAAATGTATTGTATTCCTTCCCACAGAGACGTAAACAAGAAGCGTGAGGACTACCTGGCCTGGGGAGAATATTTTATGGCAGTGGCTACACTCTCTGCCCTCAGGAGTAAAGACCCAGTAACCCAGGTAAATTACACTTAATTTCTTTATATTATTTTCATGCTGACTGTAGCAGTATGAGGCAGGTATCACACAAGGTGGTCAATATTTACGAGCCGTACCACAGCTGGGGTCTCATTTATAATGGTAGTTTTGGGTTCCTATCATTTTATGCTTCATTGCTATATAATTTTTATCCACCGGAAAATAGTTTTTTCCTTGGCTTTATTTTTTTTTTATCATTAACCTAACCAAAAAACCTAACCTAACCTAATAGCCCCCAAATACATTTAGGTTAGGTTAGGTTAGGGTTTTTGGTTAGGTTATTGCAAACAAATAAAAATAAATAAATAAACCCAAGAAAAACAAAAATTCCGGTGGATAAAAATTATATAGCAATGAAGCATAAAATGATAGGAACCCAAAACTACCATTAGAAATGAGATCCCAGCTGTGGTGCGGCTCGTAAATATTGACCCACAAGGTTTTATCGTCGGTTGTCTATGGTGAACATAGTTCTGGTAACATCTAGGCTATAGGATCTTTAGCACTGGTATCGGAAACTAGATTGATTATAGATTAATTTAGGTGACAGAATTTTTTTTTAAAGTTTATCTCATAAGTTGTGTTGAGGGAAACTATGCTTAAAAAAGGCAGAGGTGGTTTGAGTATGTAATGAGGACAAATTAAGACAACTGGGCAAAGAAGAGCATCATGAGAGTGGTGATGATGATGGTGAAGAGTCAGCACAAGTCAGCCTGTTGCTATGTATAATAAAAATCAATAATTGTCTGACGAGATTGGAAGTACTGTATGTATTGTAAGGGAATAAATACAATCGGTACCGGCGATTCTATGACTTACTCCCTAAACTTTCCACCTACTGTATACTTTTATGCACACTAACACATAAAACATTTATTTACTTATGGACATATTAATACATAAACAATAATTAAACACACCTTAGAGCAGTAGAACCCCCAGTACTCACAAACATGCACGGATTGTCAATCACATAGATTATGCATCACTCCCCACACCCCTCACATACACACAAACCGTACACTGATTAACAATCGCATGGATTTTATATCGCTCCCCCCCATGCCCCACGTTGAGACACGATAAACTGAGTTAAGATTCACCACACTGTTAACATTCGAAGCAGAGTCGAGATACCAGTACGTAATAACGAGTTTCAGAGCGTCCACATTTTAAATTCTAATTGACAAGCAGGCTTGGATGGTTTGGTAATTTTTGGTTATGAATGAGCAACATTGGGTGAGGAAGAGAAATTCTCTGAACATAAAGGAAGTAGACCTAGAAAGACGTGCAGTCATGTCATACAATCTGATCTCAAATAAAAACAAAACAAATTATAAACTAAGCAGACCAGAACAGGTGCCCGGAGCGCCACCATTAAGATGCAAGACTGCAACGGTCTATTTATAATATTCTCTCCACTTTACTCCCAAACTCGATTAATGAAATTAACAAACACATGTGGCAGTCCGGGGATTCGAACCTAGGATGCTTACACCGAAAATCAACACACTTATGCATTGCACCACGAAGACAGTGTATTATTAGCTACCGTATAATTATGCATCCTGTTGGCATTCTATGCACCATACACATTTTTTGTTGCAGTTTGTTTGTATATTTGTGTTAGCCATTGTAAAACTGCAGCTGGAGCATGCATAGTTGGTTAGATTACAGTCAATACATTATTAATCTTTCTATATTTTCCTCAGGTTGGTGCTTGTATTGTGAATGTTCAGAACAAGATTGTGGGTATTGGGTATAATGGAATGCCCAGAGGTTGCAGTGATGAGGACCTACCCTGGGGCAACACCAGTCTTAACAAACTGGACAGCAAGCACATGTATGGTGAGTAGTAGAAAGGAATAAGCTAGGGGAAGTTAAAGGAGTACATTCTGAATTTGAGATGCAAGTAAATGGAAGCAGGAATACAGTACATTAGGTTCTTATTTGAGGGTTTTTTCTGCAAATGGGTAATCTTCAAAAATTAAATGTTTTTCCCCACTTATAATATAACAGAAGTATCTGTTAAAGCATGAATCTAACACTTGCAGTATAAACATGTATTTATATTTGTACTCAGGTTAGCTGGAAGATGTATCAGTACAGTTAACCAGTTACACTTCCTAACATCACATTAAGGTGGTTGACATATAGCTTGGGGGATCAGTAAGGTTATTCAACCCTGTAGCTGGGAGCAGGGTGCTCATCCCAACACTACACATGAATCATGGAGGTGAAGGGTGGTGCTGTAGTTGGCGGGCTCCCAGATAGGCTATTTACCATACTATGTTGCAGTTGGGGATATCACTCTGTTTCCATTCCACTATCACCGTTGAGTTACCAAGGCTCACATGTGCATGAATGTCCGTCTTTCATATATCCAAGCTTTTTAAAATCAATATTGTTTTTTCTTGTGAATTATAAACAAATACTCTGCTAACGTATGCTTCTTAGCTGGTTAACTTTGAAGGTGATCCCTTGCCGTAGAAATAGGACCTTGCAAGGATTACATTTGAGGTTGGGATTGTGCTAAGTTGAGAATGAGCTAATTATTTGTTATAACCCAAGGATGAGGGGTTTGAATGGATGTTTGGTATCAAGAGGTGCCACTTAGTCCTAGTTGTCACCTCATTTTCAGACGTATCCTGCCTTTGCTGCGGTTTTTGAGCGCCTTTGAAAATTGTGCTTCTGTGAGGCTTATCACAGCCCACCAGAACAGCCTTCCGTGAGGCCCATCACATTTCCAGGTTAATATATCATATTAACTGGTATGCATAACAATGTTATGTAGAATAAGGGTATACTTTTCATAGTCAACGATATGGAGTAACTCCTTCAGTACAATGACTCAAGTAAATCCTTTAGTTCAATGACAGCTGTTAATATTTATTTTGACTTAGCTCTTGACAATTTTACTTAGCTAAGGAAATACCTCAATTAGACTTAAAATATCTACTTTTGCATTCCAGTATGTCATGCGGAGGTGAACGCCATCATGAACAAGAACTGCGCAGACGTATCCAGCTGTACCATATACGTTGGCCTCTTCCCCTGTAACGAGTGTGCCAAGGTGATCATCCAGGCTGGCATCACAAAGGTCATCTACGCCTCTGACAACTACTCGGACACTTCCGAAATCAGAGCCTCTAAGGAAATGTTAGGCTTGGCTGGCATCGAGTATACGTAAGGGGTTATATTTTATTTTATTTTTGTTTTTGTTTTTCTACCGAAATATGTAAACAAAATTCTTGAAGAGGATTCTAGGGAGTGTTTTTAAAAGCTTGATAGAGGTCTTGCGATGAAACTATATTATAATTATTATCAACATCGTTCTTGTGTATGTTGGTGTTTGGAGGTGTGGGTGGGATGTTAATATATATTTGGTTGAAATAATGGGCAGGTGTTTGTTTCATGTCTCGAGGTGGGGATGAGTGATATGTTAGGGAGTGGGTCGTGGGCTGAAAAGTAGGACTGTGTTCCTATCATGTCTTCAGGGGGAGGATCTGTGTTTCTGTATGTATGTGGTTTGTGTGCATCCTGTTATGATTTTGAGGGCTTTATTCTAAGTGGTTTGTAGTTTCTTCATGTTTGTGGTTGAGGTGCAGGGTAACCAGGCTTGGGAAGCATAGTGCATGGTTGTGCGGATGTACTGTTTGTATAGTATGGACAGTGTTTCTTTTTGTTGGCTAAAGTCCTTACCTGTAATGGCTCTGAGGACGTTTAGATTTTGTAGGGCTGTGTTTATGTTTTCTATGTGTGGGGTAAATGTTGTCTATGACATAAGGTATACCAAGTAATTTAGGGTTTCGTTTGAAGGGAAGAGGTTTGACGAGTAGTGTAACATGTGGGTGAAAGTGTGATTCATCTCTGTCTGGGGTTAGCAAAGTGATGGAGGATTTTTGGGGTGAACCTGTCATGAGGTTTTGTAGGAGCCATTGTTCCAGTTGTCGCAGGTATTGTTGTAGGTTGCTTGTTGCTTGTTCAATATTTTGGTGTTATGAGGTCGGTGAGGTTGTCTGCATAAGAGATAATGTGTGTTTCATGTACTGGGTTTGGTTGTGGGAGATCATGGAGGAAAAGGTTAAAAAGTTTTGGTAATAGGACTGCTCCTTGAGTGCCACCCTGTACAGTATACTGTATTCTAATTCATTCTCTTGTCTCTATTTTCAGGCCATACAACATACAGCACAAAAAGTTGGAGATAGATTTCAAGAGTATTGACTGGAACAACAAGAATAATTCTATCCCTTTGAATGGAGTGATTAGGGAATGTAGGGCTGTATCAATGGGTGTGGGAGCTAGACTGGAATCAGAGGGAAGAACATGGAAGATTTTAACATGCCTATATGCGGACGATGCAGTCTTGTTGGCGGAAAATGCTGAAGAACTTCAGAGTGTGGTCACTGACTTTGACAGGTATGTGAAAAGAGAAAGTTAAAGGTCAATGTAGGGAAATGTAAGGTAATGGTGTTTGAGAGAAGAATGCATGAAACCATAGATTTTAAGGAAAAATATAGAATCAAGAAAGAACACAAGAAAAGTTGTAAAACAAAAATGAAAAATTAAGTACTAGATGAGGTTGAAAGTTTCAAGTATTTGGGAGCTGTACTATGCAAATATGGTAGAATGGAGAGTGAGATAAAAGAGAGAAAAATGCAAGGGAGAAAGGTGATTGGAGAACTTGATAGTATTCTCTTAGGAAGAATGGTTAGCCAGGAAGTCAAAAAGTAACTGAGAAACAGTGTGCTGCTCCCAACACTCTCGTATGGAAGCGAGACATGGACGGCAAATGACGAGGACCTCTTCAAACTGAGAGCTGTGGAGATGAGCTTTTTCAGAATGGCAGCTGGCATGAATAGGCCAGATGGGCCAAGTAATAGGGAAGTGTACGAGTCCTTTGGAATGGAAGAGCAGGCTTTGGGCATTGATTGTAGTGTGGTTGAGTGGATAAAGAGAAGTACTTTGAGGTGGTATGGTCATGTTCAGAGAATGGATGAAGACAGAATGCCAAGAAAGATATATGGGAGTCAGGTGAGTGGAACCGCTAGTAGTGGAAGACCACCTATGGTATGGGAAAAGAAAGTGGAAAAATATATTGAACAGAAATATTGAGAGTGTAAATGAGAGGTTAAATGGAACAATTTTAGCGTCAGGCGAAAGCGATAAGGATATTCAGTCTTGTAATGCCCTCGAAAATGTCCCGCACCCACAATAATACTAACCCGAGTTGACGTCAGGTATAGCGTAAAATAGTCGTAGATGGTAAGTCCAATAAACTCATCACGTGATAACACCACGAGACTATCACCTGGTTCTTAAAAATCGGACTAAGGTTGCTATACTTTTAGTACGTCCGTGGTAGTACAGTGGGTTAGCGCGCGGGCCTGGTGGTGCTGGTTGGGTCACTAACCAGGGTTCGAACCCCACCCAAGGCATCTCAAAACCTGTGGGTTTTTAGGGGGGTTAAATTCCCTTCAGAGGTTCGTACCCCGCGCCAGGTACCAGGAAAAGTTGATCCTAAAGGTAGCCTGGGGATATTTCAGGAGACCATGAATTCCCTTCACACCCAGCATTTCATTGGTGGCAGCTAGGGAACGTGACCAGGTAGCTACGTGGAGCACCCGTCACGCGAACCCTATACCAACAATATTGAGATTGCTGAGGTAATACAGCTACGATACCTTACGACCTTAAAATAGGCTAGGGACTAGCCTAGTTAAAGAAGGATGTAATGTAATGCCCTCGAAAATGTCCCGCACCCACAATAATACTAACCCGAGTTGACGTCAGGTATAGCGTAAAATAGTCGTAGATGGTAAGTCCAATAAACTCATCACGTGATAACACCACGAGACTATCACCTGGTTCTTAAAAATCGGACTAAGGTTGCTATACTTTTAGTACGTCCGTGGTAGTACAGTGGGTTAGCGCGCGGGCCTGGTGGTGATGGTTGGGTCACTAACCAGGGTTCGAACCCCACCCAAGGCATCTCAAAACCTGTGGGTTTTTAGGGGGGTTAAATTCCCTTCAGAGGTTCGTACCCCGCGCCAGGTACCAGGAAAAGTTGATCCTAAAGGTAGCCTGGGGATATTTCAGGAGACCATGAATTCCCTTCACACCCAGCATTTCATTGGTGGCAAAAATGAAATGCTGGGTGTGAAGGGAATTCATGGTCTCCTGAAATATCCCCAGGCTACCTTTAGGATCAACTTTTCCTGGTACCTGGCGCGGGGTACGAACCTCTGAAGGGAATTTAACCCCCCTAAAAACCCACACTTATTATTACTTGTGTGTCTCTCTTTCACTTATACTTAGTTTTATTATTATTATACTGTCACTTTGACTGGCCTAGGCTTATTGAGTGTCATTTTCACTTATTTATTGTTAGAAATATATATTTTAGTGTCACTTTCACTTGTTCATATTGTTATGAAGGCACTTAATATTACTTGTGTGTGTCTCTTTCACTTATACTTAGTTTTATTATTATTATACTGTCACTTTGACTAGCCTAGGCTTATTGAGTGTCATTTTCACTTATTTATTGTTAGAAATATATATTTTAGTGTCACTTTCACTTGTTCATATTGTTATTGAAGGCACTTATTATTACTTATATGTGTCCTTTTCACTTATACTTAGTTATATTTTTATTCTTAGCCTACATTTGAGTGTCACTTTCACTGTTGTCACTTCCACTTCAAAAGTTTGTTAGAGTGTGGAAGTCGTTGAAGCAGGTGCCAGCACACAGTCCAACTTGACACTCGAGGCATTCCCAAGTGGTTTTTGTGGGTTTGCGGGGTCTGCGAGTTGTGTGGCTGCACACATGGCACCTCTTCTGACTCCTAGCGTTACTACCTGGTGCTTTGAAAGGAAGGGCGTTGAGCTGGTGCTTCCTGAAAAATTCAGCACACCCCGTTCTGTCCAGCTGGCCTGGTCCTTGTAGTGGCCTCCCTGGTGTACCCACATGTTTAGCCAGGAGCTCAAGTATCACCTGCTTGTGGAACTTCCGCAGGGACTTGTACTTCTTGGCTCCTGGAGTCCTCAGACGGTAGATGTTGTAGGCATTGAGGACCGACATATCTACCGTATGCAGGATAAACTTCTTGTACCACCTGCAAGATGTTCGCAGGCAGTCGATGAAGCCCATCTGCATGTCGGACTTGTCAACGAGGCGCATGTTGAGGTTATAATCCAGGAGAGCAGCTGGTTTCTGGACGGGGTTCTTGGTTCTTCGGTCCACCTTCCCTGTGGCGACCATCTCGGCCTTGTGGCATGTGGTGAGGAGGTTGACCTTGCGCTGGTCATGCCAGTGGATGGAGAGGATGGGGCCACTCTTCTTGTGGAAGATGTCCGCCTTCTTCGTCTTGGTTGGGTAGCCTGGCATGCCCTTCCTCTTGCCCTTGACTGTGCCGACAGTTCCGGTCTTGCGGTCATGGAGGTACTTGGTCAGGAGAGGCGACGTGTAGTAATTATCTGTGTAGAGGATGTGATTTTTATTGAAGTGCTTCTCCATCATCTTCTTCACTACAGCGCCACCAAAACCAATGAGGGGGTCAGTCACAATTTCTCCAGCCTTGCCACTGTAGACTATAAAGTCCAGCACATACCCCGTCAAACAGTCGCAGAGGACAAAGAGCTTGATGCCGAAGCGGTGTCTCTTGGACGGGATATACTGGCGGAAGTGCAGCCTACCACGGAACAGGACCAGAGACTCGTCGAGGCACATCTTCTGGAAAGGAATCAGGTAGGTGGTGAACCGATGACGTATCATGTCATACAGCTTCCTGATCTTCCATAATGAGTCGGGAAGGTGGACTGCCATGTTGTTTGTCAGGTGGAGATAGGAGAGGATGCCGAAGTACCTGTCCCTGGACATGTACTTGCCAAATGCTGGAGTCGTTATGATATCGCCAGTGATCCAGTAGTCTGCCAGAGCGTGCTTCCTGATATGTGTCATCAGCATTGTGAGTGCCAAGAACACATATAGTTCTGCCACAGTGACAGCTCTCCATGCCACCATCTTGGCACTGGTCTTCCTGCCAAGAAAGTTGGCACAGATCTCATGATGGTTGTTGGTCTCCTCGACGAGGTATTCCATGACTTCATTGTCATAGAAGCCACAGAAAATTTCACTGGGGGTAGCAGCTGGGCCACAGGGAAATGTTGGTGACACCCCGGAACCCATCTGTACCTCATCAAAGGCAGGACAATCTGGCTCAAAATCAGCCCCATCTGTCCACACAAGCAGGTCGGATGCTGATGCTCGAGGTCGTGCAGGTGCAGCAGGCACACGCCCTGGATGCCCTGGCACACGCCCTTGGCCACGCGGACGCCCTGCACGCCCACGCCCACGCCCAGGGGCAGTGACGTCGGCAGACTGACCACGTCCACGACCTCGCCCTCTCGCTCGTCTTGTCGGGACTTCCTCTTCCTGTTCCTGTTCCTCTTCCTCTTCCTGTTCCTGTTCCTCTTCCTCTTCCTCCTCAGGTGACGTCAGGTCATCTGGGGCAATGTTGGGGTCGTCAGTATCCTCTTCAGGAGACAATTCGGGTGAAGAAGTGACTGGGCGTCGGCGGTGTGGGGCACGGGAGGCTGCGGGAGCTTCAACAATGGGAGCCTCGGCCTCGGGAGTTGGGCTCCTTTTGCGGCGAGCCGAAGGCTTCTTCGCAGCAAATAATGCTCTGCGGTGTGTTGAGGGCTGTGGCACACTAGTAATACCACTTGAAGAGGCCCTTTGGTCATCCTGAAGGAGAGATGAAGCCGAGGGCTGTGGGTGACCCACGCGGCGTCCCGGGTCAAGGCGTCGGGACAATGTAATGCGGGTGGTTGCTAGGCCAGGGTCGGCGTCATTATCACTGTCTTCAGCTTCCCTATCCTTTTCTGCGGCTGCCCTGCGTGCTTTTTTAGCTGCACTTTTCACCAACGATTGTTTATAGAAATATTTGCCCACTTTCAAGGGCGTACGGGCAGGCAAAGGGGAAGGTCCTGGGCTAGGGCTAGGCCTAGGCTGACCTAGCAAAGATGGTGAGGGGGTAGGCCTAGGTTCTAGCACACTTGGAAGCTCAATGGCACCTTCCTGAAACACTTCCACATCAGGATCATCACTACTGTCTCCCCCCTCAAATAAATCGACATTATCGTCGTCTCCATGGCCAACGAAATCGTCATCTTCACTTGCACTTATATATTGTTCCTTGTCCACCAAGCTTTCACCACTGCTCTCTTCACTATCAAAAAGTTGTCGCTGTATAGCGCTATCACTAAACAAACGCTTAACTTTCTTTCGTTGAGCTTTCTTCTCAATTGCAACAGGCATTGAAGTTGCGAGCGGGGTAGCACTGGGGCCCGCGGGAGGTTGCAGCGAATCGGACACGTCGGAAAGCATTTTTTCAGTATAACTCGCTATGGCGGCCACGTACGAACTGATAACACTAGTAGTTGAGGCTTGGCGCTGCGGTCGCTCCTACAATGCAAAATTTGGCCGAGCGAATTTTGAAACACGCTTTCAAGCACAAAGATTTTAAAATGACACCCGGGCACCGGCCTTTTTTTTTTGGTGTCATTTTAAAATGACACCCGGACTGGAAGGGTTAATGCCCTCAGGTCACTTGCCCACACAAAATTTGGACACAACAAAGAAACCACCACCACAGATTACAAACAAACATAAGATCAGTGATGGAATACGCAAACCTAGCCTGGGCTTCTAACCTAGCTGAAACACATCATAAGACCTTACAGACTATTAAAAATAAAGCCCTTAAAATCATCACAGGCTGCACAGCTACTACACCTACAGATCACCTACATCAAGAAACTAAAGTCTTCAAAGTCAGAAACCATCTGGACATGAGAGGCACTCAAATTCTGGCAGCAGCCTCTATCAACCAACACTGTAGGAATTGGTTTTTACACCATAACCGAAAGAGGATTTATGGAGCTCCGATCTTACTCTCAACCATCTGAACAATTTTACCAGCACACCTAAACTTTGTTAGATGCGGGAATAGCCTCCCGAAAATACCAAGCCCTGGTGGGTGCACGAACTCTCGACCCTTGGGTTGTGAGGCAGACACCTTACCAGTTAGACCAATAGAGATATTCCAATTGGCCTGGTCGGCTCAGGGTATTTCCGCATCCGATCTATTTAGGCTAGCCTATTTTCACTGCCTTTACACTACTTCACCTTCCGGGAAGCGAAGGCTCCGAACAGAGAGGAACAAGCCTGAGCCAAATCGACCGAGAGTCCGTCAGAGAGATGAACGGGAATGGTGAGTCAACTTCACCGAGCGGTGCACAACACGCACCGTGTGCTACACAGACACACTAACGGCCCAGTTGGCAACTCACTTGGGCGGCTAGCAACTCCACAACCCAACCCAAGCGCGTCTCACATACACTCCCTGGGCTCTCCTATCCCCTTCCTTGCCCTGTAGGAATTGGTTTTTACACCATACCCAAAAGAGGATTTATGGAGCTCCGATCTTACTCTCAACCATCTGAACAATTTTACCAGCACACCTAAACTTTGTTAGATGCGGGAATAGCCTCCCGAAAATATCAAGCCCTGGTGGGGGCATAAACTCTCGACCCTTGGGTTGTGAGGCAGACACCTTACCAGTTAGACCAATAGAGATATCCCACTTGGCCTGGTCGGCTCAGGGTATTTCCGCTGCAAATTCCGCATCCGATCTGTTTTAGGCTAGCCTATTTTCACTGACTTTACACTACTTCACCTTCCGGGAAGCGAAGGCTCCGAACAGAGAGGAACAAGCCTGAGCCGAATCGACCGAGAGTCCGTCAGAGAGATGAACGGGAATGGTGAGTCAACTTCACTGAGCGGTGCATACACGCACCTACTAACTGCCCAGTTGGCAACTCGCTTGGGCGGCTGGCAACTCCACAACCCAACCCAAGCGCGTCTCACAACACTCCCTGTTCTCTCCTCTCCCCTTCCTTGTCCTGTAGGAATCCCTCTGTAGGAATTGGTTTTTACACCATACCCGAAAGAGGACTTATGGAGCTCCGATCTTACTCTCAACCATCTAAACAATTTTACCAGCACACCCAAACTTTGTTAGATGCGGGAATAGCCTCCCGAAAATACCAAGCCCTGGTGGGGGCATGAAATCTCGACCCTTGGGTTGTGAGGCAGACACCTTACCAGTTAGACCAATAGAGATATCCCACTGGTCGCAGGACGATTCGACGGTGCGCCAGTTCGACGATGCCGTCGAAACGTCTATGCTCACGATCGTCGAAATGTCTCTGTCCGAACCGTCGAATCGTCCAATAATACTGGCCATCGTCTAATTGTACTTTTCAACCCCTTGGGGTTCATTTTTATAATGGTTTATATTAATTATGAAATTTCCACAATACCTTCATAGCCTAAACTAGATTTTATGTGTACAAAAGTAAGACCATCGAAGCGTTCATTTGAAAGTTTTTAAGTTTCGAAATTGTGTGTAGGCTACGTGTGTGTGTTTGATTAAAACAATACAATTTCTTGAAGGCTTAACTGTTTCGAAATTATAGGCTACGTACAGTATGTGTGTGTTGGATTAGATTTGAATATCTCAATTTGAAGAGTTAGTTGTTTCGAAATTGTTTGTACGTGTGTGTGTGTGTGTGATTAGAACAATAAAATGTCTTGATTTGAAGGTTTAACTGTTTCGAAATTATACGTAGGGCCTATATGTGTGTTGGATTAGAAGATTTGAATATCTCAATTTGAAGACTTAGTTGTTTCGAAATTGTTTGTACGTGTGTGTGTGTGATTAGAACAATAGCATGTTTTGATTTGAAGGTTTAACTGTTTCGAAATTTTGCGTTTGTGTGCGTTTGATTAGAACAATTGATTGTTTTCAATTTTAAGACTAACGGTTTCGAAATTGTGCGTATGTGTGTCACTGTATGTGTAGGCTTATATAAGCTGGACATTGTTTTGAGTTATTAGCATAACGACAATGGACAACAACTGCTGCAAGTGTGAAAGACCTGTCCGTCCTCTCCAACATGCAGTGGAATGTGATGGCTGCAATAGGTGGCAACATAGGACTTGCGGTATCAACATATCCCAAGCTGACTACAGGAAAGCTGGGCGTGAGAAAATGAACATCATCTGGTTCTGTGAATCCTGTTCAACTTCCTTGCAGAATATGCCAACTACGGAGTTAGAAAATGTACGTCAAGACTCTCCACCTGCTAATCGTTTCAACTCCACAGCAACTTCCAATCTCAACTCCACTATGCAATTCAACTTATCTAAGATATCCGACGACCAACAGGAATATCCAGATGCCCATCAATGCTGCGCTACCCTTCGAAGAGACCCAAGTCTTTGAGGAATCTAACCTTGAAAATACTATACCTGTTCCTGACATTGGAAGTGGCAGTGAGGAAGAGACGTCAAATTTTGTTGTGGTGCCCAATGCTTCTAAACGAAATAGTGCACTCCTAGTGGAAAGGGGCTACACATATCATAAGGATGGGAAAATGAATAAAAAAGGACACCAAAGATGGAGGTGCACAGTACGGAATAAAGATACCAGATGCCTAGGATCCGTGATGCAGACTGGGACACTTTTCAGCCGAGAACTTAAATTAATACAAATATGAACTACGAACTGTAAACAATGTATATGAAAACAGATAGGCCCTATCTACGAAATTAATTAAAAGCCTGATAAATATAACCCATTTTCAATATATCTGTAAATATATAATTACTATTAGCTAATATCTATTAAACAAGAATATTATATATAATCAACAAATACAATTGAAAAAACACTATACAAATATAATACAAATAAAAGACATTTCGACGGAGGTTCGACTAGCGCCGTCGAAGTGGCACACCGTCGAAACGTCCTGTATTCATCCCACTTGGCCTGGTCGGCTCAGGGTATTTCCGCATCCGATCTGTTTAGGCTAGCCTATTTTCACTGACTTTACAATACCACCCTCTACACTACATGGCAACACACCCACAGACACCAAGAAATATCAAAACAACACCCAGCACACGGTATCACACACAAATACTGTCTTCTCTCCCTCCCTGCCCGCCCCAAACCAGCTTCCAGAAACACATCCCTACTCATATCTCTCGCCGTTCCATCCACTCACTCATAGGCAACACGCAGCTGCAGGCACGACCTCCCGAAATCCACCCTTCTGAATCCACCTTTCCTCGAGAGGACAGAGTCCACCTGGCCAGGCTGAGATGCGGACACCATTCAGCTCTTCTGAGCTATCGTAAGAGACTGGATGACTCCGTCGTCGACACCTGCCCGGGATGTAACACAGCACCCCATACCATTAAACACATCATAGAAGACTGCATTTCACACAATCACTTACGCCAACAACACAATCTACACTCCTTGAGAGCTCTGTGGGAAAGCCCGACCGTTGCCATGGCCTTCCTTAGGGACTCGGGGCTGTTCGGCCAGGCAGCTTAGGGAACGACAACGACAACAACAACAACTCACTTGAAGAGAGTTAACCATGTCGGCCAAAACTTCGAACCCTGAACAGCATCACTATGTATTTCTCAGGTCTTTATGATATTCAGTAATACTTATTCTCTCATTAAGTCTTAGGGGTAGAATATGTAGTACTGTATTCAGATCACAATTTTATTTTGGCTTATTAAAATAGTGTAATGTTAGCCACCCAGAATAAGATATAATTCATATTTTTTCACCAACCATGTAGGCATATACATTTTGAAGGCAGGCTCGTAAAATTTTTACATTTTGTGCCACCCCACTGATAAGTGGGTGGGTTATCAGACTTTGGGGTGACACAAAATGCAGCTCAACTTTACTTCTAAACTCAAATAATGAAATCAACGAATACACGTATTATGCAGTTTCAAATCCTGCATATTAATTTGAACAGGTTATTGCACAGAATGTATACTCCTTTGTATATTCCTTATTATAACCCATACAAAGCTTTTATATCTAGGCATTGTTCAAGTGTGACAAATTTCTTATAATAATTGAAGAGAAAATTCAAACTTTCTTGAATTGGTGGGTCCAAGACTTTTAATGACGACTAGCCGACTACCATAAAATCAAATTTAATTTTAAATTATTTAAATCAGGCATTGTTTATAACTTAGCATAATTGTTTATTTGTTGGGATTCCAGTTGTCACTTGAGTAATGCTACTCAAGGGAAGCACTGTACAGTCAAAATCAATAATTTGATGTCAGTCTTGTTCTTAAGCGATGTAATTTTAAGTTACTGTATTATTATACAGTTTTCATGTTAAATAGTACTACCGGCACTTGCTTCATGTCGATTATAAATAACAGGCATGGATATATTTCATTGTATTGTAAAGAGAGGCTAAAGACTCCAGTGGCACTAATATGGCGAAGGTTGGCCGATCTTGTTCACTATACTCGGTTTCTTTTCAACTGACGGTAAATTGCAAAGTTCCCATCAAGATTTCTCAGTTATTTTGAAGATTTTGTAGTGAAATATGGTGCTATTTATATAAACTGGGTCTTAATATGATGCAGAGACATATTGGTTTAATATTTTTCCATTATGTATCGAGAAATTAGCTGCTAAGGGGCACCGTAAGATGAAATGAAACAGAGTATAGACGTTTGGTATTTTTCTTGCCTTTTCCTGATGTAAAATTGCATGTGAAGATCTGAATGCAAGAAATGGATAGTATTCAGGGTTCTCTTTCCTCTAGACTGGTTACATGCCAAGGCTAAGCAAGTCCTATTCACTTAACCCCTACAGCACAAGGACATAATATTTGTTTATTCTGGATACCATTAGACAAATTTATATAATATATAATAACTGTGTTGGTGGTGTAATGGCTTAGATGCTTATGTTCTGGGTGTGGCGTCCCGAGTTCGAAACCTGGGAGGACCATATGCTTTCATTAGTTTATTCAAGTACATTGGGGTTTTCATTAGTTTATTCAAGTACATTGGGGCTTGTAATTGATGATTAATGTTAAAAACGGGGTGTTACTTATACCTCTAGGGCTCAGAAGGGTAAGTAGTAGCTAAAAAAAACCCATCTGAATCACATAGAAACTGTGTAAACTGCATAAATGTGTCTAATGTTAGCCATAATAATAAGGTTAAAAATGTGTCATCGTAGTGAAGGGGTTAAAAAAAGGTCAACGAGGCCTATCAAAGTCATCCAGTTTAAGAATATTCCTTGCTTGATCTCATAGACTTCATATGAAAGAACTTTAAGTGAAGCAATTATCTTTTAAAATGTAAAACTTGCAAACTAAACAAACCAAAATTGGGACAAGGACAATATAAAGTCAAATTAAATTATCAAAATCGCTATGTGGAAACAACGCTTACTAAAATGAAAATTATTAAATAAAAGAACACACTCCACCCCATAGGGTGTACATTACTACATGAGCAAGTTAATCTGTTTCCCAAGCAAACTAATCGCACATAATAATTATAACAACGCACTATCGTCACGTTAAAGGAAGTAGTCAAGTTTGGGAAGTCCGGGACGTTCTGGTAAATTTGACTAAACTTTTTTTTTTTATTTTTTTTTTATTTTTTTTTTTTTATTTTCGTTTTGTTATCTTTATTGCATTTTTGGACTATATTTGTCTGATGTGTGTGAATTTGTGTTTAGTTTTTATGTTCATTATTATTTTTATTTGTTTTTGTCCCTGTTTGAGCTATCTCAAGTTTGCCACCCCAGTTAAAAAAATAAAAAATAAAAATATATATATATATATATATGGAATGTGCCTGAGTAGATATAGATAGACAAATTAATTATGAAGCATAACAATTTAAAGGGAATTCTGTATGCTAATTAATGGACTGTAATAATAAAATAACTTAAGTAAGGCAACTGCAAGTGAAGAGTGCTTCTATTATTATTTACTTAATCATGGAGTGCAGTTTATATTTATTATGGATGTCTGAAAAGTGGGGATAGGGCCTGAGCATATAGATAGATAGATAGATAGATAGATAGATAGATAGATAGATAGACAGATAGATAGATATGTCAGCAAAGATAGAATATCCTCATTAGATACAGGTTAAAATGTTTCATAATACTGTGTAAATAATGTTGCATTATAAACAAATATATTTACATATATTTTTGTATTTCATTAGAATGTAGAATATTAATTACTTAATGACTATCATAAATGTAAGCTTAGTTATTTAACCCTTTCCACCCCATGACATCTTATAACCTTTGGTTCTGGCAAAAATTAGACGATTTTATACAGTTTAAGATGAACCTAAGTTACTAAGAGGGTTTATTGAGATCGTATTTACCCATTTAAGTCGAATAAGTAGATTACAAAATAAGAAAATCGTCTAATGGTAACCAGAATATGATGAACATAACGTCATGGTGGTGAACGGGTTAAGCTGTCCAAATAAAGGGAGCTATAAACAACCCTCTGTGCTTTTATGTAATCCTTACAATACAAATACCCTTTCCTTTGCTTTATAAAAATAAAAATGTTAGCCTGAATACGTCTTTTTAATTTTATTATAACTACTGTACTGTATATTTAGACGATTTTGTGCAGATTAAGAAGGATCTGTGGTAGTAAAAAGGGTTAAGTGAGATGGTTCGAATCCTGTTAATTGCTGGAGGACCCTTTTAAACTGAATACAGTCGTCTTATAGTAGCCAAAATAAAATGACAAAGACAGCGCCAGTACAGAAGGGGTTAATGGAGGAACACGGACATACAGTCAGTACACATGAATAGCCTCGAGTGTATTAACCTCTCGGCTGCACATGGGGGGTATGAGACACCACACTCCTGTGCTGACGTATTTGAGCTGTTCCCATCACTAACATCGTTATTTTACCATAAATAGCATTAATACTTATCCATATGCGCCTATTATAAAGGTATTAACCTGTTACAACAATAAAACAAGTGGAAACAGCGTTTGGATGGTCAAAATCGGCGATACAGGCCGGGAGTTACATAATGTATAGCTGAGGCAACCTCCCTTCCCACCACTTTTCCCCACGTCTGGAGAGAGACTGTCGATCGATACTCTCTCTCTCTCTCTTGCACTCGCTTGCTAACAGTGATGACAATGCCCTGCTTGCAACTCGCTAATGTTAGCACAAAAATAGACCACAGGATAAGGGAATAACAGGGAAAATAGGTGATAACTGAAGGAGGTGAGGAAAGTGGGGAAGGAGGGGAGGTGGAGGAGTGATATTTGGCATGGCCCAGGGGCAATAAAAAAAAAAAAAAAAAAAAAATTGGGGTGTTTGAAATGGATTTTTTAATAGCCTTACTCTTAACCCGTCCAGCCCCGGCTAGTTTTGTAATGTTTGTTCACCAGAACCCGGCCGGTTTTCAAAAAATGGTTTTATTCCAGAAACAATAGCGAATGGGTTAGGAATGAAGGAAAAACCACGAAAAACCGCTCAAAAAGCTTAAAGAATGGTCCTACAGAGCCCCCGAAAATGTATTTTACAAGAGTAAAAAATTGAAGGCAATTATCCCAAACAACCAGGTTATTGCGCGCTCACGCGCACGCACGTGGACTTTGAGAGTTTTCAACCATCGGCACGGTTGCGTGGGATACGTATACAGTTCCCATACAAATCTGAGCCCTCTTGAGTGGCTACACCTGAGGTTACGGTCGGCGCAATTAGGGTGACGCGCCAGGCGCGTCTCTGGGGCTGTGCGTTACATACATCACCGACGCGTCAGGCACGTCGCTGGGGCTGTACGGGTTAAGAGTCTTCCCGCAGTCCGCCGGGGGAACTCTTAAGAGTCTTCCCACAGTTCCCGGGTTAATGGGAGATGGGCTGTTTTTTTGGTCGATATTTTCATTAATAGATTGTTTCTAGTTTCCTCCCTAGACCTCCATCAAACTTTAAAAAACAACAAGCTCAGGATCCCCCTTCAAGATATAGGCTATTTGTACATTTTTAGGTAGAAAAATATCCCGGCCAAAGGCCGATTCCTCCTAAATTACAGGCTCGCTATCGCTCGCCAGGAAAACATTGACAGGTAAATGGCACGAGAGGTATTAAAATTGACAACTAAATGGGGCGAAAGGTGTTAAAATAGCCAAACTAATGTGCCGAACGTCTTAAAATCTCAATATTAATGGGGCTAAACACGAGGGAGAAATTGACCCAGAAAAACGGCCCATCTCCCTTTAAAGTCTATCCTGTCAAAGCACACGTAAGAGCTCCCTGAGAAGCCCCTTAAGACGCGGCCCTGGTGATGGTGGAGTCAGGCAAACTTCCTTTCTTGGGGGGCCTTAAGGGGAGGTGGGCTTATTTATTTGCTTAGTGTTTGAATATATTGATTATTTTTTAGTTTCCGCTCTAGACCTCCAAGCTTAAAAAACGCCCCCTAGAACCCCTTCAAGATAAATTGTCTAATTCATTCAGGTTCAGGGGTAGTTTATAGAGGCCTTCCTTAGGGTTAAGGCCCCATTAATTACTCCTTCCATCCATCTATCCATGGCCTATGATAGCGCAGTTGGAATTATGCACATGCTTAGATTGATATGCAGGATTCGAAACTGCATAATAAATCGTAGGCTTGTCCACCATTCTTTAACTGTCTTCGTAGCGCAATGGATAAATGCACTGAATTTCGGTGTGAGCATCCTAGGTTCGAATCCCTGGACTGCCACATGTATTTGTTGATTTCATTAATTAAGTTAAGAAGTAAATTCGGTTGGTGGAGGGAACATACTAATACAAAAACAAAATACAAATTCACACACATTTGGGTCATCCAGGAGAAGACCCAGAGACCAGGGTCACCAAGGTCCCAGCACTACCCCCGGCACCCGACCACCCGGAGAGGTTCCGATCTCGGCAGGCAGACATGCAGCGGAGCCGAAGTCACAAGCCCGCCCACCACACTTCCAGGCGCACCCTTCATATAAATTGTCTCCCCGGGTATAAATTAAGTAGGCTACATATATCACGTGCATCCATTTGATATGAATAATAAATTAATTGGTGGGTTGGTGAAAACAAATATGAATTTATATTTATATTTATATACAGTATATATATTTATTGTGTGTGTGCGTGTGAGTTGGGGGAGGGGGGTTCTCTTTGTATTAGTGTATTTGTGCTAATCCTGAGTATAAGAATAGCTATATCCTTTGCTCACGTTGTTTTTTGCACCCAATATATCTGTAATCTGTGTTAACCCGGAGTGTGTGTGCGTGCCACTGCCGTATACTGCTGCCGGGTGGGTGGTGTTGTTACGACCGGGCACTCAGGTACACTAGGGCTCTTACACAGGACTCGACTATGGCTCGTTGCCACAACGGAAAACACACGATCCCAACCCCAGAGTACTGCCAAAGTTCCTGCCCTGACGATCCTAGCGAGAGTGGGGCCTGACTGGGCGTTCTGTACAGCATGCTCATACTCGACATGCGTCACACCTCCCCCAAGATTTTACTTGCTCAACCCTGAGCTAAAATCTGATATACAGAACCCCATCAAACCCCCCACACCCAGCGACCGCATGGCACTAAAACAACGCTGAGTTTATCACTAAAACACATCTTATAAAAAAAAATTCACATTTCATAACTCCTCCCAACAATAGTAAAAGACACAATATCATGCTCCCAGAGCGAGCTTACAGCAGCTCAGCCGTTTGATAGTTCGTGGACTACTCAAACCTTATAGGCTATGACAAACTTATACAATTATCTTCATCAAAAAGAAAGAGTTTTTATATGATTTTTATATTTTAATATGTTTTTTTCCGGCTGCACTACAAGGGCAGCCCATTTTCTTCTATACCAAACGCTCAACAATCCTGCTTTACGACCCAATACGCTGGGCTACAACCGCGAGCCAACAAGCACCAAGCGCAAAATACTACTCAAACCAAAGCAGGAGGCTACCCGTGTGTCAATTTACCCAGGATCATATACCCCTGAACGACCACATGCAACCTCGTTGTCACAACCGGCAATATGGCTTATGTCCAGGTTATATACCAATAACCTTAGTGACCACCTGGTCAGCCTCATATTCCGATTGTGAAACTGGTCCAAGATCTCGAGAGGGTAATGATCTGGGTAAACTACACCGACCGGACCATAGGCTGGAACATAGATCTCGAAATGCCCCAGCGCATCATCGTCCTTTTCACTTTCATTCATCAGGCTCTGACACGTTGCTGGTGCATTCTTAAGTCCGTCAGGCACAACATTGCACTGGTAGGTACTCCCGTCCACAACAAAACCACATACCTCTTTAGCACGCTCGGACAAAGTTACAAGCAACGACCACTCACGACATTCCTTATCCCTCAGATCCTTCGTCCACACGTAATCCAGCTCTGCTTGCACCATAGGCTGTCGAGCAGGATTTATACGGCAGGGAATTAAACTGAGCCTTGCACTATCTCCAGCCTGCATGTCGGATTCTACCCCGTACCTCAGGCCTGGAGAAGCAACAAACATGCGAAAGTACTGCCATAGCCTAGTAAATAACTGCCTTGCACTGTCTCCACGAACAACATGCCTTGTGCCCTCCCACAACCCAGCCGAGACCGCAGCTTCTAACCTGTAGTCTCCCTCCTTCTCCACCTTCGTCCCTAGAACAGCCAGGTCATGAGAGGGACAATCAGTACCACCCGTGCAGTCACTCCCACAGTTCATTATTGCTAAGGCTTCCCCGCCGATACCGTACATGCGCACCCCCGCATTCCTTGTGACGACATCTGCCTGCGCAGCATCACCGCTTTCAGCGACATGGCCAGATACAGTCGGTCTATGGTAGGGCTGTTGCATTAGACTAGAGCAGCATTGGGAGGCTATGCGACGACCGGGCACTGCGATACCACAGCCGACCTTACCAATCTGCTCAATGTCCTCCTTTTGACCACCACCCTTGGCAGCCATGGGTCGACCCTGACCTGGCAACCATGCCAAGGCCTCGTCGCCCACCTTAAACCACCGAAACAACGAGGCTAACGGTCTTTTAACAGTCACATGACCTGCCTGCGGAACATCTCGCACCGTCCGAGTTGTGAGACTCAGGGGCTCGGCACGACCAGTGGGGTATGAACCGAGCTGGTGCTGGAGTGCTGCACACTGCTGCTCAGGCAGGTGCTCTAGCGCTTCCACAGCCACCAGACTCGTGTCCCCCGCCCACTGCTTCGCCGAGACATGACAATCCCTACTCTCCTCCACCTGTGCCCTACTGCCCCCCTCTCCTTCTCCACCTTGGCCGCGGCAGACCAACGCAGGGACAGTAGGCTGCTCAGGTGGTTGCCTCACAAACTCCTCCAACAGGTTCACATGACATGCTTCCCCGTCCTCGTGTTTAATCTCGACAGCACCATTACCACACTTCTGAACTTCCGGATCCTCCAACTGCAGTTTACAAATATCTGAGGGAACCAACCTGTCTAGATGCTTCCGAAGCAACCCAAGTCCTTCCCCAATATCAAACTGAGCAACCCTTTTTTCTCTCCGTGTGCAACGTTGCTGCCCCGGAGTCTCTTCCGGCCCTACCTCCTCACTAACTGTGACAGGTCCTGGGGCCTCTCCAGACTCCAACATAGGTGCCAATACTAAATCACCCAGGAGAGCCGCCGAGTCAAAACTCTTAAAACCAACTCCAGCTTTAGCCTCCTCCTGTTGATCGTTCCTCTGCTGGTCTGAAGACGGAGGACTAGGCTGTGACACTTTATCTGCCCGAGCTCGGGTGACAACACACGCCATGGGTTGTGTCTGGCACCGCTCGACCCACTCTTGCTCTTCCCTACTCACGTCGGCCGTCCTCTCGGCAACGACTAAGGGTAGAACCTCAGAAGCGGGCATTGCAAAGTCGTTGCCGAGAAGAAGGTCGACGCCCTCCACTGGCAGTTTCTCCACAATCCCGACATCCAATTCACGTGCCACACCATCCACCTCCAACTCCAACCGCACCAGCGGGTATGACCGAGTTGCATTAATACCCTGCACCACTACCACCCGAGCCGCATTTATAGGGTAGCCAGTCAAATTGTTCATCAGAGTCTGGGAAGCACCTGTATCACGCAAGACCTCTACTCCATGCTTGCGCCCCGCCCACATCACGCAACCCCGTCCTCTATGGTCGCAAAAAACATCCTGAGCAGGGTTCGAGCCTCTCAGGTGTTTCTGCATTGGCTGTGCCTCAGCCTCTGACGAACTGCCCCGGGCAAACTCAGAAGACTTCGGAGACACACCAATGTTGCAGGCCAAAGACACAGCTGCTGTAGGTGGTTTGCTAGGACAGACTCTTGCAAAGTGCCCCTTTTCATGACAAAGATAACACTCCAACTCCCCTCTGGGCTTCCCTTGGTACTGGGAAGGGCCCGGCCCCTTCTTAAATGGGACGGTGTTAGTCTTGTGGTCAGTCTTGGTATCATAGCTCTTGTACTTGTTTGCATAATGTATATCACTAACTCGGGGGGGTGGGGTGTCACGCCCCTTGTTACCTGCCTCACTACGCTGGGCAGACCCGCACCCACGAATTAATGATAGCCGGAGGTCAGCCATCTCAGCTGCCTCCTGTAGAGTTTTAGGGTTCTTTTCTTTAATAGTTAAAGTCATATCTGCACCAGTACACTTATAAAACTGCTCGAGCAGAAACAGCTCAGTCAACTGTTCGGCCGTCTCAGCTTTCTCAGAACGTGTCCAGTTAGCAAGTGCATCTTTTAAGTCCCGGGCATGTTCAAGAAAGGTCGCCTCCCTAGTCTTTGTAACACCCCGAAACTTCAATCGATATGTTTCTGGTTGCAACTCGTATGCCCGTAGGACAGCTCTCTTCAATACTGGGTAGTCAATGCAAGACTCTAAAGGCAGTGCATCATAAGCCTTCAGACCCTTACCCGTAAGTCTTGAGGAGACTAGAGCTGCCCACTTCTCTTCAGGCCAATTATGCTCCCTACACTTCTTCTCAAAACGATTAAAAAATTCTGTGACTTCAGTTTCACTAAATGCCGGCACCAATTTGACTAAGTGAGACAAGGACTGTTCTCTTACTTGGCCCTCACGGCCCATCCGAATCCCTGTCGACTCTGCACGAGTCTTATCTAAGTCTATCTGAGCACAATATTTCTCGGAGTCGTATCTAAGCTCAGCCTCGTGCCTCCTAGTCTCATCCTCGTGCTTCCTAGTCTCAGCCTCAATCTCATACTTCCTAGACTCAATTTTAGCAAGCTCAAGTCTAAATATCATCTCAGGAGACAGGCCGGAAGAGGGAGCTGCCACTACTGAAGGAGGGGGGGCAAGAACTGGGGAACCACCATACGCACCGCCCGAGGGCACTCCAATCTTCCAATTCTCATCCCTCTGTGGGAGGGTGCTAACCTCCGGTACTTGAGTGGACGGCACTGTGGGAGTCGAGTGAGAGGGGATCTGGGGAGGAACCCCCCCAAACGCCCTCTCCTCCGAAACCCCATGTCGCCCACGCAACACCCAGGAAATCAGCTCCCCCTTGGACATCCCTCCTACATTGGATAGACCCAGAACCTTGGCTATCAGGTGCAAGCCATAAACATTCACCCCAGTCAGCCTCTCCTCCGTCACATGGTACTGCTTACTCACAAAAAGTCTAGCATCCTCCTCACTAGTTACTAACGGCACCTCCTCACTTAGCATCTCTCGCTCCTCGTCAGTACTAGGGCCCGACATACTGAAGATCACCAAAAAATTCTCGAGACAAAAGTGTTAAACTCCCTTATGTAAGCACTAATTACTAAATTAACTGGAGTCTCTTAAATGCTCTCCTAATTGCCTTACAAAAAAAAAAATTCTTCAATATGTACGCTAAAGTACGAACAAACAAATGTTGTACAATTCTGCAAAAAATTATACTGTTCACAAAATCCTAAGCAAGGTCGCCATTTGTTACGACCGGGCACTCAGGTACACTAGGGCTCTTACACAGGACTCGACTATGGCTCGTTGCCACAACGGAAAACACACGATCCCAACCCCAGAGTACTGCCAAAGTTCCTGCCCTGACGATCCTAGCGAGAGTGGGGCCTGACTGGGCGTTCTGTACAGCATGCTCATACTCGACATGCGTCACAGTGTGACGTGCGGGAGATTACCTCATTACCTTAAAGGGACGTTAGTCTATTTAGCTATATATTTGTATATTATTACCGGTATATCTTATATGCTTATCTTCTGATCTAGCTACTATTTCCAATTGGGGTAGAGAAAACCTTGTTGCATTTAATGCTTCCAAAACTCAATTTATCCATCTTACTACCCATCAGGAACCTCCAGAGGACTATCCCTTATTCTTCAACAATACACAAATCAACCCTTCATCTTCCCTCAATGTTCTCGGTGTCTCTTTTTCTTCTGCTCTCACTTGGAAAGACCATATTACCAGGCTCGCTAAGGCAGCCTCCCAGAAGCTGGGTGTGCTCAACCACCTCAAGGGGTTCTTTACCCTTGTGCAGCTTCTTGCTCTGTACAGGGGCACAGTGCGTCCTTGTTTTGAGTATTGTTCACATGTGTGGGGAGGATCCTCTCACACTGCACTCATAGATAAAGTAGAAAGGAAAGCCTTTCGTATCATTAACTCCAGTCCACTCACCAACTCTCTGCAATCTCTCTCTCTTCGCCGCAATGTTGCATCTCTCTCGCTATTCTATCGCTACTACAATAATCAGTGTTCCTCGGAGCTTTCCCAGTGTATACCACCTCCTCTACGTAGGGTACGTAGTACCCGCCTTGCAACACAATCCCACCCCTACTCTGTGCAACTCTCCAACCCAAGAGTGAAAAGTTATTCTCAGACTTTCTTCTATTCAACTGCTGAGCTCTGGAACTCTCTCCCAGAATCACTTTCCCTCTTCCTATGACTTAAATTGCTTCAAACTCCGTGTGTCCAGGCATTTTAGCTCGAACGTCCCTTGATTTCGGCCCTGTCACTCTTTGAAATCTGGGGGAGGCACTCGCTGCAGGCAATTATGCCTTTTGTCTCCCTCATTCACATAGAAAAAAAATATATACAGTATATATATATTTGTGTTAGTTACCTCCCTAAACCTCTATCAAGCTTTATTTGGTTGATTAATATATTATTATATTTAGTTTTCTCCCTAGACCCCTATCAAGCTTTAAATAAAAATATCCCAAAGACCCCCATTCTAGATAAATTTGTAAATTTTTGGTAGAAAAATATCCCGGCCGAAGGCCGATTCCTCTTAAAATTCCAGCAAAAAATCAACACCTTGATGGCACGAAAGTTCTTAAAATTTACAACGAAAATGGGCAACAGGTGTTAAAATCGCCAAACTAATGGGTCGACCGTCTTAAAATCTCAAATTTAATGGGGCTAAACACGAGGGAGAAGGGGTTCCAGAAAAGCCAACCCTCCCCCCTAATAACCTGGCTAATAATAACTGTATTCGGTGTTCCGTATGATGCTGCTGTAAGCTAGGGCTGGGTTTCCTATTTTAGAAATAATGCCACTCTTTAAGGGGAGATTTCCACCTGGAGGATTTTTTTCTGGGCCCCTTTCTCCCTCATGTTTAGCCCCATTGCTTTTGAGATTTTAAGACGTTCGCCCCATTAGTTTGGTGATTTTAAGAACCCTCGCCCCATTTCTGTCAATTTTAAGACCATTCGTGCCATTTAGGTGTCGATTTTTTCCTGGCGAGCGATAGCGAGCCTGTAATTTAAGGGGAATCGGCCTTTGGCCGGGACATTTTTCTACCGAAAAATGTACAAATTTATCTTGAAAGGGGGTCTAGGGGGAGTAATTTTAAGTTTGATGGAAGTCTAGGGAATCAACTAAAAACCTCCCCTTAACCCTCTGAGGATCGATGACGCGCTTCTTTTCTGTTGTCTGGTTATTATAAGGCGATTTTATTCAGATTAGGAAGGATGGAAGTCATAGGGTTGATGGAGAGAGAGAAAGAGAGAGAGAGAGAGAGAGAGAGAGAGAGAGAGAGAGTACAAAGGTACAAAGGAGTACAAAGGAAATCAAGCAACAACAGGTCTAGTGACCCTTCTAGGCTGCTTGTCCTCCAAAACACTGAGGATCAAGTGTCCAAACAGTGGTTTAGAGTGGGTAAGGGAACATTGGAAAGGGAACTACTGCCCTAGAACTAAATGTCCGTGGCAGGATTAGGAAGTTAGTAGGGGACAGATGCGTTAGTAACTGAGGGGGGTATACAATAAAGTTATTCATTTACAAACGCAGTCAGTCGCGGGTTTGATGCATGATATTTGTCTAAGCGGAGTTTAAATGAATCAACGGTGCTGCAGTCTATAACGTCTCGGGGAAGCCCATTCCACAAGTTGACAACTCGATTGAAGAAGAAATTCTTAGATTCGTGTGAGTTAAAAGATTTACCAATAATTTTGCAACCGTTTCCCCGCGTGTAATTAGATTGGTCGATAGTGAAGTACTTACTACAGTTCATATTGTAGATGATTTTGAACACTTGAATTAAGTCGCCTCTTAATCTGCGCTGGGTTAAAGGAAATAGATTTAATTCTCTAAGACGCTCTTCGTATGGTTTGTTCTTTAGGCTAGGTATCATTTTGGTAACTCTACGTTGAACTCGTTCTAGCTTGTTTATATCTTTTTGGTAATAAGGGCACCAGGATTGAACGCAGTATTCCAGAAGAGGGCGGACTAAGGAATTGTAAAGGGTTAGGATAACATCTTTGGATTTATGCTCAAATGACCTGCCTATAAAGCCAATTATTTTGTTTGCCTTCTTAACAACTTCTGAACATTGTTGACTCGGTTTTAGGTTACTCGATATTGTTACTCCCAGATCGGTTTCTTTGTTTACATTCTTAAGCTGAGTGCCATTCATCGAATAGTTTGCTTTCTCATTTAGGTATCCGATATGTAGTACTTTACATTTATCCGCATTGAAACTCATTTGCCAAATTTGGGCCCAACATGACAATTTATCTAGATTGTGTTGCATATTGTCAACTTGTTCTTTTGAGAGTACGCTATTTGCAATTTTTGTATCGTCAGCAAATTTCGAGACTGTACAGGTGAGACCCTCATCTATGTCGTTGATGTAAATTAGAAAGAGAATTGGTCCTAGTACCGATCCCTGGGGTACCCCACTACTTACATTGGTCCATTTAGATGCCTTACCGTTTATGACTACTCTTTGCTTTCTGTCGCTGAGCCAATTTTCTATCCATTTCAACACACCGTCTTGTATTCCATGCGCTTTTAGTTTTAGCAGTAATCGTTTGTGGGGAACTTTGTCAAAGGCCTTTTGAAAATCAAGGTATATAATATCTACAGCTTTACTCTCATCGTAGAGGTTGAAGATATCGTGGAAGAAGTCTAAGAGGTTTGTTAAACAGGAACGTTTTTTACGAAAGCCATGTTGAGTATCTTTAAGTAAGTTATTTGCCTCTAAGTGATTTACGAGTCTGTCTCTTATGACCGTTTCTAGCATTTTACATACAATTGAGGTTAAGCTAATTGGACGATAGTTACTGGGTAGGGATTTGCTGCCTTTTTTGAATATCGGTGTTACGTTGGCTAGCTTCCACTGATCAGGCATAGTCCCAGACTGCAAGGATTCATTGAATAGCAATGTCAGTGGTTTGGAGAGCTCATCCTTAGCTTCCTTTAGAACTCTAGGTGAGATTGTATCAGGTCCAGGCGTTTTATTTACCTTGAGTTTATCTAAACAATTCAATACTTCTCTCTCTGTAACGGTGATATTGCTTAGAACATCTGAATTATCAATCTGAATCGGCGATGGTGTAGGGATATCACTGAGGTCTTCGGTTGTAAAAACTGATGCAAAGAAGGTATTGAGGGCATTACTCATTTGTACTTCGTCTTTGGTGTATTCTCCTTTTTCATCGACTAACGGTCCAACAGTTGAAGTAACTACTTTTTTCTTTCTGATATAACTATAGAATTCTTTCGGGTTTGTTTTACTTTGATTCGCAACATGTAACTCCAGGGTCTTTTTACTTTGCTTAATTAACTTTTTGGCTTTGCGTCGTAGCTCTACAAATTTCACCCGTTCTTCGTCATTTTGTGAGGATTTTAATCTATCGTTAGCAAATTTTTTAGCAAGCAGACAGTCTGAAATATCTTTATTCCACCATTTGGGCTTATCATTTTGGCCTGGACGCCGTATTTTCGATGGTATGCAGTCTTGCACTGCCTTAAGGTAAGTGGTTGTGAAACACTCCCAAGATGTATTTATGTCGTTATTGTTAGTCAGAAAGCTCCAGTCAGTTTCTTTAAGTTTTGATTTAAGTTTATGAAAATTTGCTTTCTTGAAATTAGGGACTTTCTCAATGCTGCTATTTGATTTGTTACTAGTAAACTTTAAAGTGAAAGTTATCGTACGATGGTCGCTGTTACTGAATTCATCACCAACATTCAAATTCTCTATTAATTCTTCTTTTGTTGCGAGTACAAGGTCAAGCACATTATTACCACGGGTGGTCGGAGATTGTACAAATTGAAAAAGTGAACTCTCTTGCAAGTTAGCATAGAGGTCGTGTCCAGAGTGTGAAGTAAGAATATCGCCCCATTTAGTCACGGGTAAGTTGAAATCGCCAAGAATTACGGTATCTTGTATGTTAGTTATTTCTGCAATTTGTTCATAAATTTCACTGTCAGTTTGCACTGATTGAGATGGGGGTCTGTATAATAAAGCTAGTGTTATTTTAGTTCCTCGTTTATTATTTAATAGTACGTAAGATATGTCTATATTCGCAATTTGAGGTTTTGACATTAAGACGGGATTAAGACTTTCCTTTATAAAAAACAGAACTCCTCCTCCATTTCTATTGATCCGACTTTTCTCAAACATTGTATAACCAGGAAGCGTATATTCGGCTAAAAAGTCTCTGTCTTCCGTATTTAACCAAGATTCTGTAATGCCGATTCTATCATAATGTTCTGTAAACACGATTTCCTCTAGATCTGAAAATTTATTGCGTATGCTACGAGCATTTACATAAAACACCTTAAGAGTATTAGAGTTGGATATTACTGATTGTGCATTGTCTGAATTTTCAGTTCGTATTTGACTTACACTACCCTGTCTTGGGTCTGGTTGACCCCGTTTTTTGAACGGAAATCCTTGACTGCATCGTTCAGCAGACGACCAAGACGTGCAGCTCCTACTTCATTGAGATGTACACCATCTCCTGAAAACAAAGATTTATCATAGTAAAAATTATCCCACGTGTCGACAAAGCCGATGTTCTCCTCCCTGCAGAGTTTGGCTAGTCGGCGATTTGTACTGGTAGCTATGTTGTAGAATCGGTTTTCTACATCAATCCGGGGAACAATTCCTGAAATTAAGATTCTATTAGATTTTTCCTTGAAGGACCTGATCAGCCGCCGGTACTTGCAAAGTAGTTCCTCTGACCGCGTCCGTTGGACATCGTTAGATCCAACGTGGATGATGTACGTAGTGCTTGCGGGGGCGAGCCTGGAAACCTCTTCCAGAGCCGCAACAATGTCGTCCCCGCCGCCACCTGGGATACAGAATCGCTTTCTGGTCCTGGGTGCCCTGGCGCAGAACTCGGTTAGTTGGCCACGGACCATGGAGTCGCCCACAAGCCGAACTTCTTCCGTTTCCTCTTCCTCGTCAATAGCCAGAATTTTGAAGCGGTTTTGGCATGTTGTCGGGATGACCTTCCTGGTACTGGTACTGGGATGGACATTGTTTCTCACTAACTGAAAGTTGTCCTGGGGGGGAGTGAGAGTAGAGTCATTATTATTATCTGCAACACACCAGCTGCTGGTGTGGGTACCGGTACTGTATGCACTGGAATGGCGGTTGACATAGTAGTGGTTTCTTGGGCCGAGGGCACTCCTACGTTGAGTGTGGCAAATTCTTGAAGGGATTCAAGCTTCGTAGTCAGGGCATCGATCTTGCGGTGAGCTGCATTCAATTCATCCGCAATCTTCTCTCGGAGCTGGCAAAATCTACAAATTTGGACATCAGTATCAACAAACATGGTAGGGCCAAATTTACCGGAACAACTCGTGCAGGTTCGTTGCGGCGCCATGACGATATAATCACAATATGCCTGAAAATCACACAAATTTATGTTAGCAAAATGGTACAATTAAAGCCTGAAAATCACAAAAAATGTATGTTAGCAATGTGATACAATTAATTCCTGAAAATCACAAATTTTTTTGTTAGCAATATGATAAAATTAATATGCCTGTAAATCACAAAAAATATGTTAGCAATAGAACACAATTTATGCCTGAAAAAAACAAAAATGTATGTTAGCAGTATGACACAGTTAAAGCCTGAAAATCACAAATGGACTAGAAATTTGTTACAAAATTTACTGGAAAAAAAAAGTGGGAGAGGGTTAATGTAGCCTAGTGAAAAAACTGGAAAACAGTATACAGTACAGTAACAAAAAATATTTGTTAGCAATATGGTACAATTAATGCCTGTAAATCACAAAAATAATATGTTAATCACAAAAAGAATATTATGGCTGTAAATCACAAAAAATATGTTAGCAATAGAACACAATTTATGCCTGAAAATAAAAAAAAAAAATTATGTTAGCAGTATGACACAGTTAAAGCCTGAAAATTGTAAATGGACTAGTAATTGGTTACAAAATTTAATGGGAGAAAAAAAGGGGAGAGGGTTAATTTAGCCAAGTGAGAACACTGGAAAGCAGTATACAGTACAGTAACAAAACATATTGGTTAGCAATATGGTACAATTAATGCCTGTAAATCACAAAAAGAATATGTTGATCACAAAAAGAATATGTTAGCAATAGAACACAATTTTATGCCTGAAAATAAAAATAAAATTATGTTAGCAGTATGACACAGTTAGGCTAAAGCCAGTATATTAGTTTATACAGTGGTCGACACAATAATAATAATAATGGAGTTAGTAATATCCCTGGCAAGAGTGTGAGAGGTGACAAGTATCTGAAATGCGATTAATAAATAGGCTATCAAAAAGTATTACAGTAACTAAATTATTCTAACCCAATATTAAAACTATCTTGACAAATGTTAGTGTGCGATTTATATAGATAACCAAGATAAAAAAAGTTCAACCAAGTACAGTATTGGCTAGACTTTGATATATAAAATACAAGAAGAGGGTTTGTTTATGCGTACACAGGTGGCGCTGGTATCGGCGGCGTCTCTACTAACCTGACAAATAGAATTTTGAAAAACAAACGTTTATCAGTCAAAACTACAGTACAATGTCATGCAAGATAACTACTGGGTGGTTTGCTAAGCACTTAACTACAGTGAGGGCTAAAATATCTACAATAAGTGCTAGAACTTTATAATATGAAACAAGCAAATAGTTTGTTTACTTTAGAGCGTCGGTCGTCACTAACCGGTACAAATGTAAACAAAAGCAGTCTCGATAAACAAACGTTTATCAGTCAAAAACACAGCAAAATTACATGCAAAGCAACTACAGGGCAGTTAAGCTAGAGCTTAGCTACAGCTCATGCAAACAAATAAGGGGATGAGTAATGGAGTACTCAAGTTATGGTCAGATTTCGAGCAGCGAGAGCAAAGTGCTGTTGGCGGGTTGGCGCGTCGGGCTCGAGAGAGAGAGAGAGAGAGAGAGAATGAAAGAATGAAAGAAAGAAAAAAGAGAGCGAGAGAGAGAAAGAGAGAGCAAGAAAGAAAAATAGAAAGAAAGAGGAAGAAGGAAAACGAAAGAGAGAGAGAGAGAGAGAGAGAGAGAGAGAGAGAGAGAGAGAGAGAGAGAGAGAGAGAGAGAATCCCACCTTGTAGCCATAATCTGGTTAGTAACAATGTCTTGGTCTTCCTCTTCCTGCTTTCTTCTTCTTTTCTTTGTCATCTTGATCCTAATTACATCTATCTACCTCCTTCTACCCATCTATCTACCTCCGTCTACCTATCTATCTACCTATTTCTTCTACTCCTGTCTTAAATTTATTCGTCTGCTTCTTTATTGTGTTCATCG
>JBAKBP010018676.1:0-46211 GCA_037953745.1 Lithodes maja | reverse complement strand
CTACTTTTGATCTTTGACCTTGACCTCTGACCTTAAGTATTAGAATATTTATATGAAATTGATATAATATACAGTACTGTACAGTATGTTATTGATATAATATACAGTACTGTACAGTATGTTATTGATATAATATACAGTACTGTACAGTATGTTATTGATATAATATACAGTACTGTACAGTATGTTATTGATATAATATACAGTACTGTACAGTATGTTATTGATATAATATACAGTACTGTACAGTATGTTATTGATATAATATACAGTACTGTACAGTATGTTATTGATATAATATACAGTACTGTACAGTATGTTATTGATATAATATACAGTACTGTACAGTATGTTATTGATATAATATACAGTACTGTACAGTATGTTATTGATATAATATACAGTACTGTACAGTATGTTATTTATGTAAAATGCAACTAACAGTCAATTTATCAAAATTTTAGTATTTTCTATGATGAAGGTTGACTTTTGACTTTGACCTCTGTGACCTTGACCTTTATGTAGGAATACATTTTTTGCTTGCATTGGGATTGATATAACCCTGGAAAATCAAATAAGCGTGCCAAACTTCATTAAAGATCATAAACTAGTTCCAGAGGTATTAAAGGAATAGCTGACCTTGACCTTTGAACTTCTGCTTGACCTTCAAGATGTCTGAAAATGTAACATTTAAATTTTCATTAAAAGCACATCTGTCTCAACGAATGTTGTGAAGTTTACATGAATAGTAAAGAAATTAGGATATTGACCATATATTTAACCTTGACCTGTTACCTTGACTTTTCAAATGGAATTATGTTTATTCTTGTATGACCTTGGCCTAGGCATTCTGAATAAGCATAATATGCCATAATTTTTGTCTATGTGATTGAGGGAGGCAAAAGGCATAACTGCCTATAGCGAGTGCCTCCCCCATAGTTGAACAGGGCCAAAATCAAGGGACGTTCGAGCCAAAATGCCTGGACACACGGAGTTTGAAGCAATTTAAGTCATAGGAAGAGGGAAAAACTGATTCTGGGAGAGAGTTCCAGAGCTCAGATGTTGAGTAGAAGAAAGTTTGAGAGTAACGTTTCACTCTTGGGTTGGAGAGTTGCACAGAGTAGGGGTGCGATTGAGTTGCAAGACGGGTACCACGTGCCCTACGTAAAGGAGGTGGTATGCACTGGGATAGCTCTGAGGAACACTGATTATTATAGTAGCGATAGAATAGCGAGAGAGATGCAACATTGCGGTGGAGAGAGAGAGATTGCAGAGAGTTGGTGAGTGGACGGGAGTTAATGATACGAAAGGCCTTCCTTTCAACTTTGTCTAGGAGAGCGGTGTGAGAGGAACCTCCCCACACATGTGAACAATACTCAATACAAGGGCGCACTATGCCCCTGTACAGAGCAAGAAGCTGTGCAGGGGAAAAGAACCCCCTAAGGCGGTTGAGCACACCCAGCTTCTGGGAGGCTGCCTTAGCAAGACTGGTAATATGGTCCTTCCAAATGAGAGCTGAAGAAAAAGAGACACCAAGAATATTGAGAGAAGATGAAGGGTTGATTTTTGTATTGTTGAAGAATAAGGGATAGTCCGCTGGGAGATCCTGACGGGCAGATAGATGGAGAAATTGGGTTTTGGAAGCATTAAAGTTAACAAGGTTTTCTCTGCCCCAATTGGAAATAGTATTTAGATCAGAATTTAAGAGTTCTATGGCTTCATTACGTTTGTCGTTGAGGGATTGCTGGCTGGGGCGTTCTGAAAAACTAATGTAGTAGTGTAAGGTTGAGTCGTCTGCGTATGAATGGATGGGAATTAAGGTACAGTTAAGGAGATCATTTATAAAAATTAGAAAGAGAATAGGAGATAGGACAGAGCCCTGAGGAACACCGGAGTTTATAGGGTGAGGAAGTGAACAATGGCCGTCCACAACCACAGCTATGGAACGGCCAGAAAGGAAATTAGAGACAAAGGCACAGATGGAGGGATAGAAACCGAAGGAGGGTAGTTTAGAAATTAAAGATTTATGCCAGACTCTATCGAAGGCTTTCGATATGTCTAGTGCAATAGAAAAAGTCTCACCGAAGTCCCGAAAGGAGGATGACTAAGAGTTAGTAAGATATGAAAGAAGATCACCAGTAGAGCGACCCTTAAGGAAGCCATACTGGCGATCTGGGAGCAGATTATGAGAAGAGAAATGCTTAAGAAATTTGGAAGCAAGAATAGTTTCAAAAACTTTAGAAAGACAAGAGATAAGGCAATTGGACGATAGTTGGAGGGTTGAGAGCGGTCACCCTTCTTTGGGACAGGTTGAATGTGAGCAAACTTCCAGCATGAAGGGAAGACGTTAGAGGATAGACAGAGACGAAATAGTTTGCCTAGGCAGGGAGTCAGCACGGAAGCACAGTTTTTGAGAACAACAGGAGGAACACCGTCCAGACCGTACGCCTTATTAGTGTTAAACCCAGAGAGGGTTTAATTGTAAATACTTGTAAAAATCTTATTTTGACCTTAAACTTGACCTTTGACCTTGACTTTCGACCTTAGAAATCCTTATCGAGGATTTAGTTAACTAAACACTATTGTTCGTATTAACTAGCATTATGAATATGGTGTAATTTGTATAAAAACTTATAGACTACAATTATTGATCATATACTGTGACCTTGACCTTTGACCTTTGGCTATTAATAAAATACATATATTTGGATGGTCGTCGCATTGACCAATTGAATTTGCCTGTACAATTTGGTGACAATACATTAAACAGTCTATGAGGAGTTTAAGGAAAATAACAAACACTCTTGTTTTGACCTTGATCTTTTACTATAACTATTACAATATTTATGTGAAATTTGAGATATATGGTATTAAATTAACCCATGGAGCGTGATAGTCCTTACGGAAGGGGCACCATAGCGAACGCGATAGGCCTCACGAAAGCAAGACCATAAAAAAAAAACTCCAAAACACCCCCGGGGGCTCTCAAAACAAAGGAATTTGTTGCTAGGTGAAATAATTTCGCTCTAGTACTCATCCATGTTTCTCACCCCCCCCCCCTTATTCCCCCTCCCCCCTCCTCAATTATCACCTATTTTTCTTCTTATTTTCATCATTTATTGGTTATTTTTCTCTCCCGAGGTAATGTAGCACAAGTGTGTTGCATAAAAGATCGTTATATAACACCGATACACCGCCCCGCTAGCCTCAGTTATCTCACAGACAGCAAGAGGGGAGGGTTGCGCCTGGCTCACTCTCGCTTGAGAATATGACCGGGTGGCGAATATTTACGTTTTTCACCACCCAAATGTTTTTCCAACTAATTTTAGCACTCTTGAAGGTTCATATATACATCATATATGTAAAATAAAAGCATGTTGAAAACCAATAATGCTCTATATCGTAAATATAAAGAATTCCGTCAGAATCCAAGGCTAGAAATTCACAAATAATTACCCTTGCCCCTAGGGCATTTTCGGTTTAATGGGTTATGTAATAGCCAACTAACACAGCTAGTTTTCCAAAATAAGAGTAATCTTTGTAATTAATAATAAAAGTTGAGCTTTGACCTTGACCTATTACCTTGACCTACAGTATATGTAGGAGTACAATTTTGTTTGCATTGACATTGCCCACACAAATCAAAATTAAGCATGCAATAATTTCATTAAAACCCATCAGATAGTTCCATATATATGAATAGAAAAGTTGACCTTGACCTTTGACCTTAATCATATCCCAAACTGTATTATTTTCCATTTAATTTAAAGTGCAACTATCTCACCAAATTGTGTGAAGTTTGCATGCAAATTAAAGAAAATAGCATATTGACCTTTTATTTGACCATGACCTGTGACCTTGACCTTACATAATTATGGAATTGTATAGTTTCTTGTATGACTTTGGCCTAGGTATTGCGAATATACATGGTAAGCATAGTGAAAATCTAACAGTTAGCATAAGAAATACCAGTAAAAAAAATATTTTGACCTTTCACCTTGACCTTTGATCTTACCCTTTAGAATATTTATCTAAAACTTGGGCAATGCGATATCAAGGTTACCAGTAACTCACATATTGAAAATTAAGACATTTCAGTAAAAACTAAAAATAAATAGTAAAATATGACCTGTGACCTTGACCTTCATGTAAGAGTACATTTTATGTTAATTGCCATTACCTAGGAAAACCAAATACGCATCCCTAATTTCATTAAAAACCATCAGTTAGTTGCATATACATTAATAGAATAGTTGACCTTGACCTTTGACCTTTATCTTGACCTTTATGATATGTGTGTCACCATTTAGTATTGTCCTTTAGAGTGTAACTATCACCAAATTTGGTGAAGTTTGCATGGAAAGTAAAGAAAATAGCATTTTGATCTTATATTTGACCTTGAGATGTGACCTTGACCTTTCATATAGAATTGTATAGTTTCTTATATAACCTTGGATTAGGTATTCCGAATATACATGGTAAGCCTAGTGAAAATTTAAGTTAGTATAAGAAATACTAGTAAAAATCTTATATCAACCTTTGATCTTGACCTTTGACCTTACCTTTTAGAATATTTATCTGAAATTTGGTTAATAAGACATCAACGTTACCAGTAACTTTTATGGTGAACATGAAGACATTTGAGTGAAAACTTAACAAAATATGAAATATTGACCTTTTTTAACCTTGACCTTTGACCTTAACCTTTAAGTTAAATGGAAAATGCCTTTTTGAATGACCATTGCATTGACCAAATGAATATACTTGTGAAATTTGGTTAGAATCCATCAAACGGTCTAGGAGGAGTTGCCGGACAGACAGACAGACGGACGACGACGGACGACGACGATGACAGACAAGCTGACTGGTGGTGCACAGTATATGGGTGGGATCTGTGTGGGCAATACCACTGTGCTTGGCAGAGTTGATAATTAATATCGCTAGTTGTGGTAGTTCCCCATCTCATCACTTCTTTCTATCCGGTGGCTAAATCCAAATCCCTAAGTAAGGCTCTTATCATGCGCTAACCACCAATTTAATGCTTCTTCCACACGTGTAAGGCCAACATAATTATCAGCAAATTGCTTCTTGGTTGAGGTATTTCTATAAAATTACAAATTCCCAATTACTAGGGTTCTTTTTCCTTTCATGTAACAGATATTGATTTAAACCAACATCAATATCGTGAACGAGTAACGATTAAAGCAGTAATCTGTGCCTTAAGGTTAATATTATTAGACCAGGATAGATGGATTTATCTTATTTAGCCCTCAACAAATTATTTTTATCAATTTAGGAAATATATCTTGAGCCATGTTAAACAGTTTTCTTAACCCCTTGAAGATTATGATGCCTTTTGACAGTTTATTTGATTTTATTCAAAGTTGGAATGGGATACAGACGTCAGAGGGTTGATTAGGCCAGTCTTTGTCCATATAACTCCCACAGATCCTTCCTGACCTATATATTATTGTCTAATGAAAATTAGAATTATATAAGGTCATAATGCATCAAGATCGTCACAGGGTTCATTGCCTGAGGAATATAAGCGTAACCGGTACTGGAAAACACATTGTAAGTTTTGACACAAAAGGAAATTCACTTATTCATTATATACCTACTATACATTCATATGTAAGCCCTATAATGTATGCTTCCTGTTAATTACATAATTAATTCGAGTACAGGTGTACAATATTTGTCAATAACATTTTCCAGGCCCATTCTCATATTAACAGCTTGAGAATTATGAAACATTTTGACAACATATTTTGGCTATCATTAGACGATCTTATACAACTTAGGAAGGCGTTTGGCCCATCAAAATGAAAAATCTAACTTAATTAAATATGTAACATTTTATAGCAGATGGATACAAAACATTTTATATCAACACTGATTACATCTACACGTGTGGTGAGCTGGTAAAGAGGAAGAGCGGGTGGGTGTGGGGGCTGGGTGGCAGGGAGGTAGTCGGTAGGGTTGTTTGGTGATTTGCAATGCCATATGGAGAATCAGTTATTGACAATCATTTTGCATCTATTTCATTACGACGAAGCTTTGCTTCATATCAAGTGAACTACAATGAAATGGTTTTCAGCTTAGGAAGGATCTGATTTAAGTCAAATGGGTCCAATCATTCTATTTATTCAAGCAGATCGTTCTTTAAGGTTCGCTGAACCAGAAGTAGGCACATATTCTGTCAGTGGGATTCCCAGTCCCAATTTCCAGGGGCTGATCCTCCCTACCCCTTTTGGAAAGAAGTGCTGGCTACTGACTACTGACTGACTGATAGATCGTTCTTTAAGTCGAATAGAATAGTCTGATATTAACATGAATGAAGTAAAAAAGCATGGTCTATGATATAAAGAAAGGGCTAACAACACATTTATAGGATATTCCGATCGTATTTTAGTATGATTAATGAGGAATAGAGTTGGGGAGCTAAGGTGGGAGGAATTACAGCAGAGACAATAGAGAAGTTGGGGCATTGCTGGGACTAACACAAGATATGGAAACACAAGACATTGAGATGATGAAGAGGACACTAGAAAAGATATGAAGGAAGAAAAATGGGTAGGGGGGGGGGGGTGTAGGAGGGAGGGGGGAGGACGTGATAGGAAGGTCTAAGAAACTGTCCCTAATACTACCCTTCTACTCTAAACTTTCCCTCTTACTAACGTTCTGAGCCAGTACCGATACAAAGGTCAGCCCTGTGGACCTGCGCGGTCTGCGGGCGGGTTCAAGAAAAGAAGAAGAAGTTGTGAAATACAAAAACATCTTATGAAGTCAAGGTAACGTAAAATCATTTTCCATACCCATACTGTATCACTGTATCGTAGGATACAGTAATAAAAGTCCCCAGCAATCCCAGGCAATGTGGCCAAAATGACAGGAGAAACCACCTTTTCACCTCAAGAGATGAGGCAAGAATTGATCTATATATTTTTTTTTTAGAAGAAAAAAACCAAACAAAAAACATAATTAGCCTTATATAGGCAGTTACAGGAGAAGTACATTACTGACGGATATATACGTCGCTGGGACTGGGGAGTTACTTATCTACTGACGTATATATACGGTGCTGGGATTGTACGGGTTAAGAACAAGGATGTCCAAATATCACAAAGCAAGTGAATAAGATGAAGGAATAATATGATGGGCCACAGTGGAAAGCATAAACCCTTCCAGTACCAGCGATGTATTCTAAACTATATTTCAGCAATATTGATACTTTCACTACCAGGACGTCTGTTTACCTTTCATTATGGCTGAAGTTAGACGGTGTTATGCAGTTGAAGAAGGACCTAGAGATCGTATTTCATCCTGTGAGACCAAGAGTTGCTTTAAACAATACAGAAAATCGTCTAACGGCAGCCAGATTATAACAAAAATAAGTCCTGGGTCTCAAGGGGTTAACGCGTTTTTATGAAGATTAAAAGGGATATGTGGTAGCTAAAAGGATTGATTTACATTGTTCGAGGCCATATAATTGGTATACGTCGTTCTTAAGCTGAATAAAATAACCTAATAGTAGTCAGAATATTATGAAAAGGATTGTCACCCGTGCTGGATGGGTTAACAGTATTAACATCCCAACTCCAAGCGACGAAGGCTATATTGCACAGAGTCTTATCCAATTTTGTTCAGAAACAAATACAAACGTAAGTTAGATATCATCATGGGTTTATACGACAAAGGACCTTGCAGATGGCTACACACCCATCACAGAAAACGGCTCGCTGGTGTAGTGACTAGGGTCTTGGACTTCCACCCAGAAGGTCCCAGGATCGCGCCCACGCTCGGCGCATTAACAAATTTTCACAAGCACTGAGTAGTTACTCTCCCTCATGAGCAAGGGGATGGGGTAGTAGTGCAGGACCTCAATGGAAATACGCCTAATCGGCCTTATTGGGCTATCCTTAGCTGGCTTAGCATGCGCTAGGTTTAAGAACTATTATTATATTCACGCGGTAACTCATGTAAAATTGCTTAGCCATTTGTGTTATAGCCATGCCGTTATTATTGAACTTGCATTATGGCTAAAATTAGATGACAGTTTAAGAAGGACTTATCGTATTTATATGGTTCATAGAGAGAGTGTGTTCACCTTTGAGACCTAGAGGTAGACTATAAACTAAAGTAGAAAATAGTTCAAGGAGAATTGCGAGTTAGTTTTGTTTAAATATCCTATATCCTGTTCCAAATTAGTAATCCAGAAATCGTGACCTCTAGCCTCTGTAACTTAAAAAGGGGTAGAACATAAAGCAAATGGGTAGTAAATATCCACACCTTTTTCCTGGCTGACCCTTCCCAAACGGTAAAAATATTAGCTGGATTACTGTAGTTGTTTGTGAGTTATAGATATCAATGTTCAAGAGTTTTGGCCCACTTACTACCTGGCTGAAGTTGGTTCCTGTTTCCCTATTCCCTATTCCTTATTCGTAATACTGTAATAACACTCCCTTGGCGATATTATCTATATGCATTGACTTGCACTATTTATACTGTATACATCTCGGTATAAAGAGTATTCATTAAAATATCCAATGGTATCATTAGATAGATCACTAGAGAGGTTCTGGAAGTGTTAGTGAATGACAGGCTGGATGTATGTGGAATGACAGAGACCAAATGGAAAGGTTCAGATGTGAGAGAGTGGGAGTGTGGAATGGGTGTGTGTGCTGGAGTGAGTGAAGGAACAGCGAGAGAAGGTGCATGTTTGTTTGTAAGTAGCAAATGGAAGGAATGTGTAAGAGAGTATGGGTCTGTGGGTTCAAGGATTGTGTGGGTGAGAATGAAAGTAGGAATACAAACGTGGGTGATTGTGTGCGTGTATGCCCCAACAGAGGATATACTTGAAAGAAAGAAAGAGGAGTTCTGGATGAATGTGGAGGCGTGCCTGGAGAAGTTTGACAAGAACGAAAGAATAATTCTGATTGGGGATATGAATGGTAAGGTGGGTGATAGGAAAGTTGAGGGAGTGGTGGGAGGGTGGGGGGTACCATCAGAGGTGAATGGGAATGCTAGTGCACTTGTGGACGTATGTGTGGGGAGGAGGCTGTGGATAGCCAACACCTTCTTCCGACACAGAATGATCCACAGGTACACGTGGAAACGGATGTTGACGATGAAGGATAAGACAGTGGTGGAACGAAAGTCATTGATTGATTATGTATGTATGGATGAACGAATGAAGAAATCTGTGATGGATGCTAGGGTGTATAGGGGTATTGGAGGGGGTCTGTCTGATCATTATGTAGTGGTAGCTATGGTTAAGATACAAAAGAAGTGGGTGAGGAGAGTGGGAGGGAGGCGAGAGGAGGTAGGAATGGTGAGGAGGGTGGAGAGGTTGCAGGAGGAGGAAGTCAGGGAGGAGTACAGGAGAGCAGTGGAAAGACGACTAGGTGGGTTCGACCTGGAAGTTATGGAGGAAGTGGAGGAGATGAGCAAGGTGTTTAAGGATGAGATCTGTGCAGCATGTGAGGTGTGTGGAGTGAGGAGAAGAGGGAGGGGAGTGAAAGGTACAACATGGTGGACAGAAGAGGTAAGAATAGCTGTGGAAGAAAAGAAGAAAGCATATAGAGAGTGGTTGGGTAGTAGAGGGAATGAAGATTCCGTGAGACAGAAACGAGCGAGGTACGTGGAAAGTAAGAGCGTGGTGAAGAGAGTAGTGAAGGAAAGTAAGAGAAGAGTAGATGAGGAATTTGGAAGGAATCTGAGTGTAAAATGGAGGGAGAGTAAGAAACTGTTCTGGAAAGAAGTCAAGAAAGTTAGGGAAGCTAGCAAGGGAAACAGTAAGGGTGTGAAAGATAAGAATGGGAGAATGCTAGCCGAGAAGCAAGAGAGAGTCGAAAGATGGAGGGAGTACTTCAGTGAGTTGCTAAATGTAAGGAATGAAGAGCCAGCAAACATAGCTGGATATGGTATGGGAGGGAGAAGAAGAGAAGTAGTGGAGGAGGAGGTGGGGATCAGGAGGTCAGAAGTGTGGGAAGCCATGAAGAGAGTGAAGTTGGGGAAAGCACCAGGAACAGATGGAGTGTGTGGGGAAATGTTGAGGTATGGTGGTGAGATAGTTGTTGTTGTTGTTGTTGTTGTTCCCCAAGCTGCCTGGCCGAACAGCCCCAAGGCCCCGAGCAAGGCCAAGGCCATAACCGAGCGCCCCCACAGAACCCTCCCCGCCGACCACAATAAAGCCTGGGTGACCGAAGCCACTCCATGGCGGGGAGCTGAGGAGGGTGCGGAAATGCCCGGGAAACCAAAGCCCCACCCAGGGCCCTGTGTCCCTCAGCAAGTATGAAGAGAAAGCTGAGGGGCAAGGGAAAAATGTGACGCTTTGGCTTCCAATCTTGGTAGATTGGGAGGTCAATCCACGTTAGAGACGCCGTCACTTGAGATCTAGAAAATATATAAGTAAAAGGAACAGTCAGAGTAAGCTATGGGTATGGCAGAGATTGCTCAGTTCTCACTCTGATAGACCAGCCCATCACCAGGGTGAGATAGTAATAGAATGGGTATGGAAAATGTGCAAACTAGCATGGGAGAAGGGGAGTGCACCCGATGACTGGAAGACTGGCATAATAGTCCCCCTATATAAGGGCAAAGGGGAAAGAGGAGTGTGTGGTAACCACCGAGGAATATGTCTTCTAAGCGTAGTAGGGAAGGTATACAGTAGGGTAGTGATTGAGAGAGTGAGAGTGAGAACTGAGAAATGGATAGGCGACGAGCAGGGAGGTTTTAGGAAAGGAAGAGGATGTGTAGATCAGATTTTTACCCAGAATTGTGTTGTGGAGAAGTATCTGGAGAAGAAACAAAAGGTGTATGTTGCCTTTATGGACTTGGAGAAGGCCTATGACAGAGTGGATAGAGAAGGTTTGTGGAAAGTACTTAGAATATACGGAGTAGAGGGCAAGTTGCTGAAAGCAGTGAAGAGCATGTATGAGGGTGCAAAGGCGGCAGTACGTGTGGAGAGTGAGCAGAGCGAGTTCTTTGACCTGAATGTTGGTTTGAAACAGGGGTGTGTGATGTCCCCGTGGTTGTTTACTGTATATATGGATGGAGTCATGAAAAAAATACTATCAAGAGCAGTGGATGTTTGTGTATCGCTGAAAAGGGAGGGAATTGAGTGGAAACTACCTATACTGCTGTTTGCGGATGATACAGTTCTGATGAGTGATAAAGAATGGGAGTTGCAGGGTCTGGTAAATGAGTTTGGAACAGTATGCGAAAAATTTAATTTGAAGGTAAATACGGGGAAGAGCAAGGTTATGGTCTTCGAAAGGGGTGAAGTCACAGAGTGTGAGGTGAAGCTGAACGGTCAGGCTATGGAGATCGTCAACTCTTTTAAGTATCTGGGCAGTGTGTTGAGTAAAGATGGGACTATGGATGAAGAGGTACGGGAGAGGGTACAACAGGGGAAGAGGGTTGTAGGAATGCTAAAAGCAGTAACAAGAAATAGTGTGGTCAGTATGGAAGTGAAGCAGTCCTTGCATAACAGTGTGGTAATCCCAACACTGACTTACGGAAGCGAAGCATGGACGTTGGTTGAGAGACTCAGACCAAGAGTGAGAGCAGTGGAAATGAATTACTTAACCCGGGAACTGCAGGGAGACTCTTAAGAGTTCCCCCGGTGGACTGCAGGAAGACTCTTAAGAGTCAGAGAAAAAAAAATCTACTTAAAACATCGACAAAAAATATATATATATTTTTGTATCTTTTTATTTATTTTTTTGGCCCCTGGGCCATGCAAAATCTCAGTCCTCTACCTCCCCTCCTTCCCCACTTTCCTCCCCTCTCTCAGTTATCACCTATTTTCCCTGTTATTCCCTTATTCTGAGGTATATTTTCGTGCTAACATTAGCGAGTTGCAAGCAGGGCATTGTCATCACTAATAGAAAGCGAGTGCAAGAGAGAGAGAGAGAGTATCGATCGACTGTGTCTCAGTGGCCTTGGGGGAAATTGGCGGGAAAGCAGGTTGCCTCACCCATACATTCTATAACTCGCGGCCTATATCTCCGATTTTGACCATCCAAACGCTGTTTTCACTCGTTTTATTGTTGTTTCAGGTTAATACCTTTATAATCAACCCATAATAGGTGCGTATGGATAAGTATTAATGCTATTTATGGTAAAATTAATTTTAGTGATGGAAACACCTCAAATACGTCAGCACAGGGGGACGTTTCTAATTTCCCCCATGCGCACTTCTTAGGTTAAGGAGTGCGTGCGGAGTTACATGGAGGGATAGACAGACTAATGAGGAAGTAAGAAGGAGGTGTGGTGTGGAGGTAGATGTGCTGGAAAGTGTGAAAAGGAACAACTTGAGATGGTTCGGCCATATGGAACGTATGGAAAGCGAGAGAATGACTAAGAGGGTGTACGAGAGCGAGGTGGAGGGACAGAGAGGGAGAGGTAGACCGAATATGAGGTGGAAGGATGAAGTGAGGAACAACATGAACGAAGGCGGTGCTGGTTGGGGGGAGGGGCGTCGACTGACTGGGGACAGAGGTGCATGGGGGCGGTTCGTTCATGGCCACCCCTTCGGGGATCACGGCATCAGGCAATAGATAGATAGATAGATCATTAGATCCATTCTAATAACTTATAGTGTTTTTATTACGAATAAGGAATAGGGAAACTGGAACCAACTTCAGCCGGGTCCACTTACTTGGAACAGGGTATAGTATAGAAGATAACTGCACGCTTGTGACAAAACCGGTTATCTCTCTATCTCTCAACACATCCAGACAGACACACAGACTAACGGCATCAAACGGAATACAAAACATCCACATCATTCTCAAAACCGGCACTTTACTCTGTCAAAGAATCCGGTAAAAATATCCCGGGCGTAGAATAGGTATTGAAAAGGTATATGTGATTAATGGGTATATATTTTATGAATGGTGATTTATGTATTCGTTACTTTCTTTGATTTCATTAGTTAGGTTTATTTGTAAATTATTTGGTGAGTTGGAGAAAACAAATATGAATTAATCCATGTGTTAGACGATTGTTATGTTTTGTATTATTTGTTTTACTCTTTTATTTATCTTACTTTTCTGTCTTTTGTTCTACATTTGATTACTCTTTTCATTTTTAGTCGAGTGTTTATACCGTTTGATTCTTTTTTTATTACTTTTGTCTTACTTGTTTTGTTTACGATAAATGGTTTTAGATACAGTACGAAAAGGCTAATTAAAATATCCCGGGCGTAGGAGTGGTAGGAGTAGGAGTGGAAAAAGGTATATGTCGTCAATGGGTATATCACTATACTCCGTTTGATTTCAACTGGCGATAAATTGCAAAGTTCCCCAAAAGATTGCTCAGTTAATTTGAAGATTTTGTAGTGAAATATGTTGCTAACCATATACAGTATACTTGGTCTAATTATGATACAGAGACATAGTAGTTTCACATTTGTCCATCAAGTATCGATTTATTAGATGCTAAGGGATTCAAGTTTCCGTCAGCTGCAAAGAAATAGGCTATAGTGATGATTTATCTTTCTATCTTTGTTGGGGTGGATGGCGGATGGGGGAGTGGGTGGGGGGGGGGGGGAGATTCTTGGACTCGAGGGGTGTGTAGGGTGGGTTTTTGGAGGGAGGGGGCGAAGGGGGCGCCCGTTTTAGTTTGAAGGGTGTCTGGGCTGGGTTAGGGGAGGAGGTTTGGGAGAGGGTGGGCTTTTTATCATGAATGGGGGACCATGGGTTTTTAATTATTATTGAAGGTAGGGCATGGGGGATCAATTCAATTTGTAAAGGGTCCTATGGGTCGTTTTTTCATGTTTAGATCGATTTATTATAATTATTATATTTGTTATTTCATTTTTGAATATTTAATTATATTATACTTTATATTTAATAGTTTGAAGGGAGGACCATGAGGAGAGTATTATTGTAGTTGGGTAGCACGTTTTTTTTTTTTTTGGAGTGTAAAGGGACGGCGTTTACGAGAAAATAGCTAGCTAACTCCTCGCCCACCGTTCTAACAGCACAGCCGGACAAACGAACGGCATCAAACGGAATATATATACTGTATATAATATATATATATATATATATATATATATATATATATATATATATATATATATATATATATATATATATATATTATATATATATATATATATATATATATATATATATATATATATATATATATATATATATGAATATATTGTTACGGCTGGATCGGCAATACATATTCGGGATTCTTGATCGTAGGACAGAAATGGCTTATGTGACAACGACACGCTCGATTCCAGTCCCAAATACTATATGCTCCAGACAACAAAAGCACCAACGCCCTACAGAGTTATCGTCTACGGTAACGAGGTACCTTAACTCGGCGAAAGTGTACAACAGGGGTAGGCTATGAGGCTAAACTCCCTCAGACATTTATAGGTTACGTTATTACTAAAGAAATGCAATACTCAAGAAACTACGTTAATATTAAGCCTCTAATAATGTAGAATAGAAGCAGGCTAAAGGTATGACAGTGAAATGCTAAATAACAAATGTACATGCCTACTTGAAAGCGCGTGCACTAGAATAACTGTCCCCTACTAACATGCACTAGCATGTAGCATACAAGATGTTCATGATCCAGTAGATACCTAATAATACACATGGATGGAACATAAATAGTAGTCACTTATTATAATAATGAATCTATACTTGGAATAACTAAAAGGTTGCAGGCAACAGTACTGCGCCGGTAGCCTACTACCGCATAGGCTACTTCGCTTCTCTCACTCTGTCTCCCCTCTGAGTCCGTATGCGCCCTACGCAACAGAACTCCGGACACAGCAGCAAAACGACAGTGCAGTTAATTGATACATGAAAGTATTAATAGTGTTGTCTTGTGTGCGAGTAATGTGTATTGTAAAGTGTTACATACATATACTTAAAGAGAGCTGCAATGCATAGTAAAATAAAGATATATCCCACTCATCATCCCCATGTGTTCTAGCTAGCAGGCCAAGTCACAGGAACAACGAGTCCCAGCACCGAAAGCGAGAACCCAGGAAAAGACTGTAGAGAACACAAGGACAGATAAATTACGTTACTCTACTATACCGGCACTACGAGCGAGCTGTAGTCTCGGGTACTACACTCGCTCCTGGCTCGGTATGCAAATCAAGGCTAAGTCCTCGTCCCTCTACAGACAACTCCTGGGCATGGTCGGGCTCTTACACATGGCACCAGTCTAGTCACAAATTGGATGATGAGCGGGGCATATAACTCGTGAACATGTAGAACGTTCACCAACTATCCTCATCAAGAAGATCGCTGTTCACATTAACCCCTTAAATCTAATACATGTAAATATATGCTTGTCCTAAGAGTAATACGAGAGGTGAGTGCTGAAACTCCTTTAGGACCTCAAGGGAAGGTTATGCATTCAAATTGAGAGAAGAATGAAATGAGAGTAATGTCGTCAGAGAGAAAGAGTGCAACCGTGAGAAATTGGGAGAGAGGGCAAGGGATGTTAGAATCTCAAAGGTTCTAGGCAACCTGATCATGGAACACGCAGCGAGCCTCCAGGCAATGTGCAGTACGACAACATGGGCAGCCCAGGCAGCGTAGGCAGGAAGCAATGGACTACCAACCCTGTCGCGCCCAGCTATAAGCGCAAGGCTGCCAACCAGTCCATACGTCTGGCAACCACCCCCCTGGCAGCGTGGCGCGTTGCTACCCTCTCGCTCTGAAGCCTAACTCACTCTCTCTCTCTGAACTCCCATTGTCTTATCTATCAACTTCTCTATTGATACTACATATTAAATGGAAGGTCTCGACATGGCTTAAAACAAAACCCACCACTGGTTAGCACATGACGAGACCTTTGCAGAGATACAAAGAACATAGTTATAAGTTGTCACACTCAATATACATAGCTGCTGACGGTAGCCAGATCACGGGCGGTACAGTGGAGTACCAAGGAGTACAATCAGGTTGCGTTGCCACGCACTGGGTGCGTCACAGCCCCCCCAAGATTTTAGATAATCGACCTTAGAAGCATTATCAAAATCTGACAGGCAACCAACCGACCTGCTACCCTTAGCTGCCACTAATTGCAAAAGGTGCACAACAACTGAAGTGTGAATTATACATAAAACACAATATCGCATGCATCATGCTACAACAATAAAGACTTACAAAACTAAAAAAACAAAATTCTCGTTTATTTTATTGTTTTATAATCTTTTTGGACGGCGTTATGATAGCCTAATTTTACTCCTGCTCAACCCACACACCGTGCACGACTATCCTGGATCATCAACCCTTGATAGACAATCTGCTATCACGTTCTCACTCCCGGCAATATGCTGAATGTTGAGATTATACTCTTGGAGCATTAGGGACCACCTGGTCAACCGCATATTCCGATTGTGAAACTGATTTAGGAATTTCAAGGGATGATGGTCCGTATAAATCGTCACTACCGGGCCGTAGGCTGGAACATAAACTTCGAAATGTTTGAGCGACAAAACGATAGCAAGAAGCTCCTTCTCTATAGTCGAGTAATTCCTTTGTGCCGAATTAAACTTGCGAGAAAAGAAGCTCACTGGGTGTTCCAAGCCCTCGGAATCAGTCTGCAGTAACACTGCCCCGGCACCCACACCGCTGGCATCAGTCGCCAGCTGAAAACTCCTGGAGAAGTCTGGGGCTCTCAAAATCGGATGTGTACACAGCAGGTGCTTGACTAGGTCGAAAGCCCTCTGACACTCCGCAGCCCAACAGAACTTCACTGACTTCGACAGTAGATCAGTTAACGGTGCTAAGACAGTAGAGTATCCCCGGATGAAGCGCCTATAATAGCCTATCATACCTAGGAACCGCATGACCTGGCGCTTAGTGGTGGGCCTGGGAAACATATTGATAGCCTGTATCTTGCTCAGGGGGGGGCACACCCGGCCTAACCCGACCACGAAGCCAAGATACTGCACAGTAGCCTTTACAAACTCGCACTTCCTCAGGTTCACCACCAGCCCAGCATCGTGCAACTTCCCAAACAGGGTCTCTAAGTGCCTTAGGTGATTTTCAAAATCGTCATCATACACTATCACGTCATCAAGGTAGACCGTGCAGTTAGGGATTTCGTCACAAATATCGTTCATCAGGTTCTGAAACGTGGCAGGTGCGTTCTTAAGCCCATAAGGCATTACGTTACATTGGTAGGTCTTGCCATCTACCACAAAACCACAAACTTGCTTAGCTCGGTCCGACAGGGGTACTTGCCAGTAGCCTTTTACAAGATCAATTTTAGTAAGGTACTTTGCATTCCCTATCTTGTCCACGCTGTCGTCAACTCGAGGCAAAGGGTAAGGGTTGGTAGTGGTCAAGCCATTTAGCCTACGAAAATCTATGCAGAACCGCACCTTGCCGTCAGGTTTTGGCTGCAACGTGACGGGTGATGTCCACTTCACATAACCTTCAGTGATCATCCCTCTCTCAACCATGTACTTTAACTCCTCCCGTAAAGCTGGCAACTTTACCGGGGGCACACGGTAGGGCACTGACTTGAAGGGCACATTATCACCGACGTCCACGTCGTGCGTTACCTGAGTAGTGAGACCTGGGTGTTCGGCGAAAACAGAGGGGTATGACCTGAACAGGCCTAGGACAGCAGCACCCTGGTGCTCAGGCAGGTGACTTACAGCTTGCCTAGCCTCTTGTTCAGTATTCCCCGCCCACTGCTCCGCGGAAATGACACAGTTCCAGCTATCCTCCTCAGCAGCATGACTGTCCCCACCTCCTTCTCCACCCTGGCCGCTGCAGGCCAGCACAGGGACAGTGAGAGGCTCTGAGGGGCGTCTCACATACTCTTTCATGAGGTTAACATGACATAACTGATGTTTTTTCCTACGGTCAGGTGTTGCAACGAGATAATCAAGGTCGGACAGTTTCTTAGCCACCACATACGGCCCAATAAACTTGGCAGAAAGGGGGTGTCCAGGCAAAGGTAAAAGCAACATTACCTCCTGACCCACCGAAAACTCCCGAAGCTTCACCTTGGCGTCATACTGGTGCTTCATGACCGCCTGTGCATTAACCAAGTTATTACCTGCCGCTGCCATGCAACCTATAAGTCTCTCCCGGCTCTCAAGGATATATTTAAGTACAGACCCCGGCTTCTCTTCGCCCTCCCAGATCTCTTTCACCATACTTAAAGGTCCTCTCACATTATGGCCAAAGACTAGTTGATTTGGACTGAACCCCAGGCTCTCTCCTGGGACTTCACGTGCAGCGAACAGAACATACGGCAGACCCAAATCCCAATCAGTGTCATGTTCTGCACAGTAACAGCGTAGCATACTCTTCAGGGTCGAGTGCCACCGCTCCAAGACTCCCTGACTCTCGGGATGGTAGGCTGACGACACTACAGAACATATACCGTGCAACTGAAGGGTTTGCTTGAACAATTTGGATGTAAAATTGCTCCCCTGGTCTGACTGCACCTCACGTGGAAATCCATAACGGGAACAGAACAATAATAAGTTTTTAACAACTGCCTTTGCCGAGCCGTTTCTCATGGGGTATGCGTCCGGGTATCTCGTAGCCACATCCATGATTGTCAACAGGAATTTATTGCCACTACTAGTAGGCGGGAAAGGGCCAACCAAATCTACTACAACTTTGCTGAACGGAGGCCCGGTGACAGGTATGGGAAACAAAGGTGCCTTCGGGATTGTCTGGTTAGGCTTCCCCGTTGTCTGGCAGGTCGCACACCCAGCCACCCATGCACAGACATCAGCCTTGACCCCAGGCCACCAGAAAAACCTGCCCAATGCCGCCAATGTTTTTGTTACCCCCAAATGACCCGCCACCGGCACATCATGCGCCAGACACAATAAGGACTCTCTATACTTATTTGGAACAACCACCTGGTCTACTACCCTCGCACCGCCCTCCCACTTCGATTTGGGGTCTAGAAATCTGCGGTACAATATCCTGTTGAGCCTAAAGAAATCTCCCGGCTTCGCATCCCCATCTTCCTCCAACTCTATGGCACCATTGCTATAACGAGCTAGGCTAGCGTCTTGCAGCTGCTGCTCACTAATGTCCCCGGGCGTCAATGCATCAAGATGGTTTTGTAATAAGACATTACCCCGGCTAGTAGGCTCTACTGCCTTAGTGGCTCTCGCTACAGCTCTTGCCTCACGCGAAGTCTTACCCAACTCTGCCTTGTTACACACCATATCTGGGCCAGAGTCAACTCCCGTGTTTATTATAGGTCCAAGTACCGAATCACCGAGAAGTGCAGCAGAATCAATGTCCCTTTTCCTGCCCTTAGTAACCTTCTCCTGATCCTTCCTCCACTGTCCCCGAGGTTGAGTGCTAGGCTGTGCAGGAGCCGCAGAGCGAGATCGGGTTACCACACAGGCCATCTCATCCTGTTGGCACCTCCCAACCCATTCCCGATTCTCACCATCCACGTCGGCCGCCCTCTCGGCAACGACTAAGGGTGGAGTCCCGGAAGTGGGCACCGCAAAGTCGTTGCCGAGAAGAAGGTCGACGCCCTCAACTGGCAAACACTCAACGATCCCTACATCCAGCTCCCTGCACACCTCTCCCACTCTCAACTCCAACCTCACAAGTGGGTATGACTTCGTAGCATTTATACCCTGCACCACAACAACTCTGGCCGCATTTATCGGTTTCCCTGTGAAGTTCCTCAACAAAGTTTGCGAAGCCCCCGTATCCCTCAGCAAGTCAACCCTCCGTAGTTCACTCCCCCAGCTCACAAACCCGTGCCCCCGATGGCTACAGAAAGTGTCCCGGACAGGTGTCGAGCCTTCCGTACGCTTCTTTACCGCGTGTGCCTCAGCTGCTGACAACCTACCCCGGGCAGTTGCTGCAGCCTTCAGAGACACACCGATACTGTGAACCAATGACACCGGCTTAGCGGGAGTGTTACTAGGGCACTCACGTGAATAATGGCCTAGCTTCTGACATTTGTAACATTTCACATCCCCAATGGGCTTCTTCCCTTGTGCGGGCGAAGAAGGGGCCTGACCTTTAGTAAACGGGAGAGGCTTGTGTTTGTAGGTGTTATTAGGTGCAATGCTTTTAGTGTGGTTATGTGTGTCATAGGATTTGTTATTATCGAAAACTCTGGTGGGTGGGGTATAGCGCCCCTTCTGCCCTGACTCAGCCCTCTGAGCGGCACCGCAACCACGAATCAATGATAATCTGAGGTCTGCCATCTTGGCAGCCTCCTCTACTGTCTTGGGACATTTTTCCTTAATGTTCAGCGTTAGATCGGTTCCAGTACATTTGTAAAACTGTTCCAGATAGAAAAGTTGCTTAATTTCCTCAGCCGACTCTGCGTGCTCGGACCGAAACCAGTTATTACATGCATCTGTTAAGTCCCGTGCGTGCTCCATAAAACTGACGTCGCTCTTCTTATTCACGCCACGGAACTTCAATCTATAAGTTTCGGGTTGCAGTTCGTAGGCCCGGAGCACAGCCTCCTTCACCAGTCCATACACGACACTCTCGTCCAGTGACAGTGCATCGTAGGCTTTCAACCCCTTACCCACTAGACGTGATGAAACTAATGCTGCCCATTTAACCTCCGGCCAGTCATACTCACGACACTTCTTTTCGAAACGAGCAAAAAACTCAGTCACTGCTGTCTCATCAAATGCGGGTACTAACTTAATTAAATGCGAAAGTGAGTCTGTAACCCGGTGCCCACCACCGAGATGACGCCCCGTGGTCTCTACTCTAGACTTCTCGACATCCATTTCAGCCTGGTACCTGGTTGCATCCTGATTGGCTTGGATTCTAGCAACCTCTATGCGTTCTATACTAGCCTGTTGTATCTGAGTCTCCTGCAGCTTAATCCGTTCTATACTAGCCTGTTGACTCTCTTGCAACTTAAGCTTAGCTAGTTCTAGCTGAAATAACATCTCAGGAGACAGGCCTGGGGGGGGAGAGCACAAAATGGGGGATCCACACCGAGACGTGTTTACGGGTAAGCCAGCTTGCCATTGAGAACCCTCCTGCTGCATCGTGCTAAGACTCGCTGGCTGAGGGCCCAGCTCAGGGGTAGAGTGGAATGGAGGCTTGGAGGGAACCCCCCAAGACCCCACTCCACCCACCGCCCCATCGCCATCACCCAACAAACATGCCACCAAATTCTTCTTGGGCCAACTGTCAGGACAGTCCCGCCCCAAAACCGTGGCTAAACAGCGAAGACCGTAACAATCAATAGCCTGCAGGCGCTGTTCGGTCAAAGGTGTCTGCAAAAATGCCCGGGCATCCCTCTCTCCACTTATAACACTCCCCTCCCTAAATATCTGTTGTACTTGCTGGTCACTAGGCTGTACCGTGTTATCCTCCCCCGTAAATGATGAGTCATTAGACATAGTGCTGGTTATACAATTGCTGTTCATAAAAAAAAAAAAGTGCTTATTACTAATTGCAGTCTCGACTCACAAAATGTTAAAGATGCTTGAATGACTCTACTCTAGACACCCCTAACGAAACAATCTGCAAGTCCACCAATACAATAATGACACAATAAAAATTCCTCCAATATGCAAGAAAATTCTAGCCAGCTCTACTAGGTAGCATAGAATAGTTCTCCAAAAAACATGTGATAGGATACTACTGAATCTTGTGCAAGGTCGCCATTTTGTTACGGCTGGATCGGCAATACATATTCGGGATTCTTGATCGTAGGACAGAAATGGCTTATGTGACAACGACACGCTCGATTCCAGTCCCAAATACTATATGCTCCAGACAACAAAAGCACCAACGCCCTACAGAGTTATCGTCTACGGTAACGAGGTACCTTAACTCGGCGAAAGTGTACAACAGGGGTAGGCTATGAGGCTAAACTCCCTCAGACATTTATAGGTTACGTTATTACTAAAGAAATGCAATACTCAAGAAACTACGTTAATATTAAGCCTCTAATAATGTAGAATAGAAGCAGGCTAAAGGTATGACAGTGAAATGCTAAATGACAAATGTACACGCCTACTTGAAAGCGCGTGCACTAGAATAACTGTCCCCTACTAACATGCACTAGCATGTAGCATACAAGATGTTCATGATCCAGTAGATACCTAATAATACACATGGAAGGAACATAAATAGTAGTCACTTATTATAATAATGAATCTATACTTGGAATAACTAAAAGGTTGCAGGCAACAGTACTGCGCCGGTAGCCTACTACCGCATAGGCTACTTCGCTTCTCTCACTCTGTCTCCCCTCTGAGTCCGTATGCGCCCTACGCAACAGAACTCCGGACACAGCAGCAAAACGACAGTGCAGTTAATTGATACATGAAAGTATTAATAGTGTTGTCTTGTGTGTGAGTAATGTGTATTGTAAAGTGTTACATACATATACTTAAAGAGAGCTGCAATGCATAGTAAAATAAATATATATCCCACTCATCATCCCCATGTGTTCTAGCTAGCAGGCCAAGTCACAGGAACAACGAGTCCCAGCACCGAAAGCGAGAACCCAGGAAAAGACTGTAGAGAACACAAGGACAGATAAATTACGTTACTCTACTATACCGGCACTACGAGCGAGCTGTAGTCTCTGGTACTACACTCGCTCCTGGCTCGGTATGCAAATCAAGGCTAAGTCCTCGTCCCTCTACAGACAACTCCTGGGCATGGTCGGGCTCTTACACATGGCACCAGTCTAGTCACAAATTGGATGATGAGCGGGGCATATAACTCGTGAACATGTAGAACGTTCACCAACTATCCTCATCAAGAAGATCGCTATTCACATTAACCCCTTAAATCTAATACATGTAAATATATGCTTGTCCTAAGAGTAATACGAGAGGTGAGTGCTGAAACTCCTTTAGGACCTCAAGGGAAGGTTATGCATTTAAATAGAGAGAAGAATGAAATGAGAGTAATGTCGTCAGAGAGAAAGAGTGCAACCGTGAGAAGTTGGGAGAGAGGGCAAGGGATGTTAGAATCTCAAAGGTTCTAGGCAACCTGATCATGGAACACACAGCGAGCCTCCAGGCAATGTGCAGTACGACAACATGGGCAGCCCAGGCAGCATAGGCAGGCGGCAATGGACTACCAACCCTGTCGCGCCTAGCTATAAGCGCAAGGCTGCCAACCGGTCCATACGTCTGGCAACCACCCCCCGGCAGCGTGGCGCATTGCTACCCTCTCGCTCTGAAGCCCAACTCACTCTCTCTCTCTGAACTCCCATTGTCTTATCTATCAACTTCTCTATTGATACTACATATAAAATGGAAGGTCTCGACATGGCTTAAAACAAAACCCACCACTGGTTAGCACATGACGAGACCTTTGCAGAGATACAAAGAACATAGTTATACGTTGTCACACTCAATATAAGCAACCAGCACGGTACAGCGGTACAGAGGTACCGCACAGTGGCGGTACAGTGGAGTACCAAGGAGTACAATCAGGTTGCGTTGCCACGCACTGGGTGCGTCACAGCCCCCCCCCAAGATTTTAGATAATCGACCTTAGAAGCATTATCAAAATCTGACAGGCAACCAACCGACCTGCTACCCTTAGCTGCCACTAATTGCAAAAGGTGCACAACAACTGAAGTGTGAATTATACATAAAACACAATATCGCATGCATCATGCTACAACAATAAAGACTTACAAAACTAAAAAAAAAAATTCTCGTTTATTTTATTGTTTTATAATCTTTTTGGACGGCGTTATGATAGCCTAATTTTACTCCTGCTCAACCCACACACCGTGCACGACTATCCTGGATCATCAACCCTTGATAGACAATCTGCTATCACGTTCTCACTCCCGGCAATATGCTGAATGTTGAGATTATACTCTTGGAGCATTAGGGACCACCTGGTCAACCGCATATTCCGATTGTGAAACTGATTTAGGAATTTCAAGGGATGATGGTCCGTATAAATCGTCACTACCGGGCCGTAGGCTGGAACATAAACTTCGAAATGTTTGAGCGACAAAACGATAGCAAGAAGCTCCTTCTCTATAGTCGAGTAATTCCTTTGTGCCGAATTAAACTTGCGAGAAAAGAAGCTCACTGGGTGTTCCAAGCCCTCGGAATCAGTCTGCAGTAACACTGCCCCGGCACCCACACCGCTGGCATCAGTCGCCAGCTGAAAACTCCTGGAAAAGTCTGGGGCTCTCAAAATCGGATGTGTACACAGCAGGTGCTTGACTAGGTCGAAAGCCCTCTGACACTCCGCAGCCCAACAGAACTTCACTGACTTCGACAGTAGATCAGTTAACGGTGCTAAGACAGTAGAGTATCCCCGGATGAAGCGCCTATAATAGCCTATCATACCTAGGAACCGCATGACCTGGCGCTTAGTGGTGGGCCTGGGAAACATATTGATAGCCTGTATCTTGCTCAGGGGGGGGCACACCCGGCCTAACCCGACCACGAAGCCAAGATACTGCACAGTAGCCTTTACAAACTCGCACTTCCTCAGGTTCACCACCAGCCCAGCATCGTGCAACTTCCCAAACAGGGTCTCTAAGTGCCTTAGGTGATTTTCAAAATTGTCATCATACACTATCACGTCATCAAGGTAGACCGTGCAGTTAGGGATTTCGTCACAAATATCGTTCATCAGGTTCTGAAACGTGGCAGGTGCGTTCTTACGCCCATAAGGCATTACGTTACATTGGTAGGTCTTGCCATCTACCACAAAACCACAAACTTGCTTAGCTCGGTCCGACAGGGGTACTTGCCAGTAGCCTTTTACAAGATCAATTTTAGTAAGGTACTTTGCATTCCCTATCTTGTCCACGCTGTCGTCAACTCGAGGCAAAGGGTAAGGGTTGGTAGTGGTCAAGCCATTTAGCCTACGAAAATCTATGCAGAACCGCACCTTGCCGTCAGGTTTTGGCTGCAACGTGACGGGTGATGTCCACTTCACATAACCTTCAGTGATCATCCCTCTCTCAACCATGTACTTTAACTCCTCCCGTAAAGCTGGCAACTTTACCGGGGGCACACGGAAGGGCACTGACTTGAAGGGCACATTATCACCGACGTCCACGTCGTGCGTTACCTGAGTAGTGAGACCTGGGTGTTCGGCGAAAACAGAGGGGTATGACCTGAACAGGCCTAGGACAGCAGCACCCTGGTGCTCAGGCAGGTGACTTACAGCTTGCCTAGCCTCTTGTTCAGTATTCCCCGCCCACTGTTCCGCGGAAATGACACAGTCCCAGCTATCCTCCTCAGCAGCATGACTGTCCCCACCTCCTCCTCCACCCTGGCCGCTGCAGGCCAGCACAGGGACAGTGAGAGGCTCTGAGGGGCGTCTCACATACTCTTTCATGAGGTTAACATGACATAACTGATGTTTTTTTCTACGGTCAGGTGTTGCAACGAGATAATCAAGGTCGGACAGTTTCTTAGCCACCACATACGGCCCAATGAACTTGGCAGAAAGGGGGTGTCCAGGCAAAGGTAAAAGCAACATTACCTCCTGACCCACCGAAAACTCCCGAAGCTTCACCTTGGCGTCATACTGGTGCTTCATGACCGCCTGTGCATTAACCAAGTTATTACCTGCCGCTGCCATGCAACCTATAAGTCTCTCCCGGCTCTCAAGGATATATTTAAGTACAGACCCCGGCTTCTCTTCGCCCTCCCAGATCTCTTTCACCATACTTAAAGGTCCTCTCACATTATGGCCAAAGACTAGTTGATTTGGACTGAACCCCAGGCTCTCTCCTGGGACTTCACGTGCAGCGAACAGAACATACGGCAGACCCAAATCCCAATCAGTGTCATGTTCTGCACAGTAACAGCGTAGCATACTCTTCAGGGTCGAGTGCCACCGCTCCAAGACTCCCTGACTCTCGGGATGGTAGGCTGACGACACTACAGAACATAATTATACCGTGCAACTGAAGGGTTTGCTTGAACAATTTGGATGTAAAATTGCTCCCCTGGTCTGACTGCACCTCACGTGGAAATCCATAACGGGAACAGAACAATAATAAGTTTTTAACAACTGCCTTTGCCGAGCCGTTTCTCATGGGGTATGCGTCCGGGTATCTCGTAGCCACATCCATGATTGTCAACAGGAATTTATTGCCACTACTAGTAGGCGGGAAAGGGCCAACCAAATCTACTACAACTTTGCTGAACGGAGGCCCGGTGACAGGTATGGGAAACAAAGGTGCCTTCGGGATTGTCTGGTTAGGCTTCCCCGTTGTCTGGCAGGTCGCACACCCAGCCACCCATGCACAGACATCAGCCTTGACCCCAGGCCACCAGAAAAACCTGCCCAATGCCGCCAATGTTTTTGTTACCCCCAAATGACCCGCCACCGGCACATCATGCGCCAGACACAATAAGGACTCTCTATACTTATTTGGAACAACCACCTGGTCTACTACCCTCGCACCGCCCTCCCACTTCGATTTGGGGTCTAGAAATCTGCGGTACAATATCCTGTTGAGCCTAAAGAAATCTCCCGGCTTCGCATCCCCATCTTCCTCCAACTCTATGGCACCATTGCTATAACGAGCTAGGCTAGCGTCTTGCAGCTGCTGCTCACTAATGTCCCTGGGCGTCAATGCATCAAGATGGTTTTGTAATAAGACATTACCCCGGCTAGTAGGCTCTACTGCCTTAGTGGCTCTCGCTACAGCTCTTGCCTCACGCGTAGTCTTACCCAACTCTGCCTTGTTACACCCCATATCTGGGCCAGAGTCAACTCCCGTGTTTATTATAGGTCCAAGTACCGAATCACCGAGAAGTGCAGCAGAATCAATGTCCCTTTTCCTGCCCTTAGCAACCTTCTCCTGATCCTTCCTCCACTGTCCCCGAGGTTGAGTGCTAGGCTGTGCAGGAGCCGCAGAGCGAGATCGGGTTACCACACAGGCCATCTCATCCTGTTGGCACCTCCCAACCCATTCCCGATTCTCACCATCCACGTCGGCCGCCCTCTCGGCAACGACTAAGGGTGGAGTCCCGGAAGTGGGCACCGCAAAGTCGTTGCCGAGAAGAAGGTCGACGCCCTCAACTGGCAAACACTCAACGATCCCTACATCCAGCTCCCTGCACACCTCTCCCACTCTCAACTCCAACCTCACAAGTGGGTATGACCTCGTAGCATTTATACCCTGCACCACAACAACTCTGGCCGCATTTATCGGTTTCCCTGTGAAGTTCCTCAACAAAGTTTGCGAAGCCCCCGTATCCCTCAGCAAGTCAACCCTCCGTAGTTCACTCCCCCAGCTCACAAACCCGTGCCCCCGATGGCTACAGAAAGTGTCCCGGACAGGTGTCGAGCCTTCCGTACGCTTCTTTACCGCGTGTGCCTCAGCTGCTGACAACCTACCCCGGGCAGTTGCTGCAGCCTTCAGAGACACACCGATACTGTGAACCAATGACACCGGCTTAGCGGGAGTGTTACTAGGGCACTCACGTGAATAATGGCCTAGCTTCTGACATTTGTAACATTTCACATCCCCAATGGGCTTCTTCCCTTGTGCGGGCGAAGAAGGGGCCTGACCTTTAGTAAACGGGAGAGGCTTGTGTTTGTAGGTGTTATTAGGTGCAATGCTTTTAGTGTGGTTATGTGTGTCATAGGATTTGTTATTATCGAAAACTCTGGTGGGTGGGGTATAGCGCCCCTTCTGCCCTGACTCAGCCCTCTGAGCGGCACCGCAACCACGAATCAATGATAATCTGAGGTCTGCCATCTTGGCAGCCTCCTCTACTGTCTTGGGACATTTTTCCTTAATGTTCAGCGTTAGATCGGTTCCAGTACATTTGTAAAACTGTTCCAGATAGAAAAGTTGCTTAATTTCCTCAGCCGACTCTGCGTGCTCGGACCGAAACCAGTTATTACCTGCATCTGTTAAGTCCCGTGCGTGCTCCATAAAACTGACGTCGCTCTTCTTATTCACGCCACGGAACTTCAATCTATAAGTTTCGGGTTGCAGTTCGTAGGCCCGGAGCACAGCCTCCTTCACCAGTCCATACACTACACTCTCGTCCAGTGACAGTGCATCGTAGGCTTTCAACCCCTTACCCACTAGACGTGATGAAACTAATGCTGCCCATTTAACCTCCGGCCAGTCATACTCACGACACTTCTTTTCGAAACGAGCAAAAAACTCAGTCACTGCTGTCTCATCAAATGCGGGTACTAACTTAATTAAATGCGAAAGTGAGTCTGTAACCCGGTGCCCACCACCGAGATGACGCCCCGTGGTCTCTACTCTAGACTTCTCGACATCCATTTCAGCCTGGTACCTGGTTGCATCCTGATTGGCTTGGATTCTAGCAACCTCTATGCGTTCTATACTAGCCTGTTGTATCTGAGTCTCCTGCAGCTTAATCCGTTCTATACTAGCCTGTTGACTCTCTTGCAACTTAAGCTTAGCTAGTTCTAGCTGAAATAACATCTCAGGAGACAGGCCTGGGGGGGGAGAGCACAAAATGGGGGATCCACACCGAGACGTGTTTACGGGTAAGCCAGCTTGCCATTGAGAACCCTCCTGCTGCATCGTGCTAAGAATCGCTGGCTGAGGGCCCAGCTCAGGGGTAGAGTGGAATGGAGGCTTGGAGGGAACCCCCCAAGACCCCACTCCACCCACCGCCCCATCGCCATCACCCAACAAACATGCCACCAAATTCTTCTTGGGCCAACTGTCAGGACAGTCCCGCCCCAAAACCGTGGCTAAACAGCGAAGACCGTAACAATCAATAGCCTGCAGGCGCTGTTCGGTCAAAGGTGTCTGCAAAAATGCCCGGGCATCCCTCTCTCCACTTATAACACTCCCCTCCCTAAATATCTGTTGTACTTGCTGGTCACTAGGCTGTACCGTGTTATCCTCCCCCGTAAATGATGAGTCATTAGACATAGTGCTGGTTATACAATTGCTGTTCATAAAAAAAAAAAAGTGCTTATTACTAATTGCAGTCTCGACTCACAAAATGTTAAAGATGCTTGAATGACTCTACTCTAGACACCCCTAACGAAACAATCTGCAAGTCCACCAATACAATAATGACACAATAAAAATTCCTCCAATATGCAAGAAAATTCTAGCCAGCTCTACTAGGTAGCATAGAATAGTTCTCCAAAAAACATGTGATAGGATACTACTGAATCTTGTGCAAGGTCGCCATTTTGTTACGGCTGGATCGGCAATACATATTCGGGATTCTTGATCATAGGACAGAAATGGCTTATGTGACAACGACACGCTCGATTCCAGTCCCAAATACTATATGCTCCAGACAACAAAAGCACCAACGCCCTACAGAGTTATCGTCTATGGTAACGAGGTACCTTAACTCGGCGAAAGTGTACAACAGGGGTAGGCTATGAGGCTAAACTCCCTCAGACATTTATAGGTTACGTTATTACTAAAGAAATGCAATACTCAAGAAACTACGTTAATATTAAGCCTCTAATAATGTAGAATAGAAGCAGGCTAAAGGTATGACAGTGAAATGCTAAATGACAAATGTACACGCCTACTTGAAAGCGCGTGCACTAGAATAACTGTCCCCTACTAACATGCACTAGCATGTAGCATACAAGATGTTCATGATCCAGTAGATACCTAATAATACACATGGAAGGAACATAAATAGTAGTCACTTATTATAATAATGAATCTATACTTGGAATAACTAAAAGGTTGCAGGCAACAGTACTGCGCCGGTAGCCTACTACCGCATAGGCTACTTCGCTTCTCTCACTCTGTCTCCCCTCTGAGTCCGTATGCGCCCTACGCAACAGAACTCCGGACACAGCAGCAAAACGACAGTGCAGTTAATTGATACATGAAAGTATTAATAGTGTTGTCTTGTGTGTGAGTAATGTGTATTGTAAAGTGTTACATACATATACTTAAAGAGAGCTGCAATGCATAGTAAAATAAAGATATATCCCACTCATCATCCCCATGTGTTCTAGCTAGCAGGCCAAGTCACAGGAACAACGAGTCCCAGCACCGAAAGCGAGAACCCAGGAAAAGACTGTAGAGAACACAAGGACAGATAAATTACGTTACTCTACTATACCGGCACTACGAGCGAGCTGTAGTCTCTGGTACTACACTCGCTCCTGGCTCGGTATGCAAATCAAGGCTAAGTCCTCGTCCCTCTACAGACAACTCCTGGGCATGGTCGGGCTCTTACACATGGCACCAGTCTAGTCACAAATTGGATGATGAGCGGGGCATATAACTCGTGAACATGTAGAACGTTCACCAACTATCCTCATCAAGAAGATCGCTATTCACATTAACCCCTTAAATCTAATACATGTAAATATATGCTTGTCCTAAGAGTAATACGAGAGGTGAGTGCTGAAACTCCTTTAGGACCTCAAGGGAAGGTTATGCATTTAAATAGAGAGAAGAATGAAATGAGAGTAATGTCGTCAGAGAGAAAGAGTGCAACCGTGAGAAGTTGGGAGAGAGGGCAAGGGATGTTAGAATCTCAAAGGTTCTAGGCAACCTGATCATGGAACACACAGCGAGCCTCCAGGCAATGTGCAGTACGACAACATGGGCAGCCCAGGCAGCATAGGCAGGCGGCAATGGACTACCAACCCTGTCGCGCCTAGCTATAAGCGCAAGGCTGCCAACCGGTCCATACGTCTGGCAACCACCCCCCCGGCAGCGTGGCGCATTGCTACCCTCTCGCTCTGAAGCCCAACTCACTCTCTCTCTCTGAACTCCCATTGTCTTATCTATCAACTTCTCTATTGATACTACATATTAAATGGAAGGTCTCGACATGGCTTAAAACAAAACCCACCACTGGTTAGCACATGACGAGACCTTTGCAGAGATACAAAGAACATAGTTATACGTTGTCACACTCAATATAAGCAACCAGCACGGTACAGAGGTACCGCACAGTGGCGGTACAGTGGAGTACCAAGGAGTACAATCAGGTTGCGTTGCCACGCACTGGGTGCGTCACAATATATGTTAGTAAAGTCAGGTAATAAATTTTCTTTAATACATACGAGGTTGAAAGAAATGGCAATTTCTGCGTTGGAAATTTTATTATTCAAAGTTTCCAGGTCTCTGATGAGTTTTCGCTGGGTGGCAGGAAGTAGATGAAGGAGATGAGCAAAATTCATGGTGGTACAGGGTTACATAAATGTACATGATGATACAGGATATACGACGCGTTTCACTGGACAACCAGCATTATCAAGTAAGGATAGAATGATATAAAAGGTAAACAGGAAGGGTATATATAGAGGGTGGAGGATCAGAGGAGGCGAAAATCATGGGGCAAAAGTCTGCTATTGGTGGAGGGGTATTCTAGGAGAGAGAAAGGGGGAACCGCTTCACGCATGCGCACTGGATGCGGGATGGTGGTTGGTTGGTGGGGTCGAAGCTGATTGGCTGCGTGTCGAGGGGCGTGGCCTAAGTTGTGTGGCGTCTGCGGAAGACGAAGCTGAAGGAGGTAGCGCGAGGTATGGGTCTGTGGGTTCAAGGATTGTGTGGGTGAGAATGAGAGTAGGAATACAAACGTGGGTGATTGTGTGTGTGTATGCTCTGACAAAGGATAAACTTGTAAGAGAGAAAGACGAGTTCTGGGTGAATGTGGAGGCGTGCCTGGATAAGTTTGACAAGAACGAAATAATATTTCTGATTGGGGATATGAAAGGTAAGGTGGGTGATTGGAAAGTTGGTGGAGTGATGGGAGGGTGGGGGGTACCGTCAGAGGTGAATGGGAATGGTAGTGGACTTGTGGACGTATTTGTGGGGAGGAGGTTGTGGATAGCCAACACCTTCTTCCGACACAGAATGATACACAGGTGCACATGGAAAGTGGTGTGGACGATGAAGGATAAGACAGCGGTAGAACGAAAGTCATTGATTGATTATATATGTGTGGATGAAAGAATGAAAATATCTGTGATGGATGCTAGGGTGTATAGGGGTAGGGGTCTGTCTGATCATTATGTAGTAGTAGCTAAGGTTAGGATACACAAGAAGTGGGTGAGGAGAGCTGGAGATAGGCGAGAGGAAGGTGGAATGGTGAGGAGGGTGGAGAGGCTACAAGAGAAGGAAATCAGGGAAGAGTACAGGAGAGCAGTAGAAAAACGACTAGGTGGGTTTCACCTGGAATATATGGAGGAAGTGGAGGAGATAAGCAAGGTGTTTTAGGGAAGAGATCTGTGCAGCATGTGAGGTGTGTGGAGTGAGGAGAAGAAGGAGGGGAGTGAAAGGTACAGCATGATGGACAGAAGAGGTAAAAATAGCTGTAGAAGACAAGAAGAAACCGTATAGAGAGTGATTGGGTAGTAGAGGGAATGAAGATTTGGAGAGGCAAAAACGAGCGAGGTACGTGGAGAGAAAGAGAGTAGTGAAGGAAAGTAAGAGAAGAGTAGATGAGGAATATGGAAGGAATCTGAGTGTAAAATGGAGGGAGTGTAACAAACTGTTCTGGAAAGAAGTCAAGAAAGTTAAGGAAGGTAGCAAGGGAAACCGTAAGGGTGTGAAAGATAAGAATGGGAGAATGCTAGCCAAGAAGCAAGAGAGAGTCGAAAGATGGAGGGAGTACTTCAATGAGTTGCTAAATGTAAGGAATGAAGAGCCAGCAAACATAGTTGGATATGGTATGGGAGGGAGAAGAGGAGAAGTAGTGGAGGAGGAGGTGGGGATCAGAAGGTCAGAAGTGTGGGAAGCTATGAAAAGAGTGAAGTTGGGGAAAGCACCAGGAACAGATGGAGTGTGTGGGGAAATGTTGAGGTATGGTGGTGAGATAGTGATCGAATGGGTATAGAAAAATTGCAAACTAGCATGGGAAAAGGGGAATGCACCCAATGACTGGAAGACTGGCATAATAGTCCCCCTATATAAGGGCAAAGGGGAAAGAGGAGTGTGTGGTAACCACCAAGGAATATGTCTTTTAAGCATAGTAGGGAAGGTGTACAGTAGGGTAGTGATCGTGTAGGGAATTTAGATAGATAGGTTAAATTATCAAATGACTGGTATATGAATTAATCCCGACAATAAGTTAAATAATAATGACCAATATGAAGAATTCAATGGGTCGTTTCCTGTCCTCTTTCACACGGCTAATTGATATGCATGACATGTAGGAATGTTCACATAATACAATATCAATACATAATGAGCTTAGCTTAGAGGACTGCAGATATATATTAATAGTGGTAGCACATGGTGAACTGTATATTGAGTCAAGACCGGCGAGGGGTGTTATCGGTACGGTTGATTTGTAGAGACTGAGGGCCAGCATTCTGTCGCTTCGCGAGGTTACAAATGACTGCTGGCTTATCTAAAGCTGATGTATATATTTATGAATTACAGTTAATATTTAACCTACAATTAATAATAAACTACAGTACATAAGGTACTAGCCGAAATCGTACTTACTATACAATAGCGCCAAATTCAAATACCCAATAGGACTCAAAACTGTCGGGATCATCATACACTATTCCCGACATACTGGCCGCCACCAAAAACAATATACAGTAGCTATATAAAAAAATAAGGGGTATCAAAGATTCAAAGATCACCTTGGTTAATCTTAGATCTCCAAAGATCCACAGAACTCATAGCTGCCCTCCTTTTGGGGCGAGCACCACTGGAAGCCAAAGGAGGATTATCCTTCTCATTATCAACAGCTCCACCCTGAGGAGCACTGTCACCAGCACTCCTCTGTGGAGGTATATCAGTAGAGATTCCGATAACATCAGGCAGTTCTACATCCTGCTCCAAGGGATATAACCTTACGACTGGGCGAGTAGTAATCCCAGTCAAAGTATTTAATCTAGCAACCCTAATATGACCATCAATGCCCTGGAACAAATTGACAATCCTACCAAGCTTCCAATATAATCTAGGACGTTCATCATGAATCAATACGATATCCCCGATACGAGGCCACCTTTGATTCGTCCCCTTGATTATATTCGAGTGACGTTCGCGAAGAGACAGCAATTATTCTTGAGACCACCTTTTCCATAAGTTGTCTCACACCTTGTTCATGTACTGGAAGCGACGACGTGTGGGGTCAGCATATCCGAACATAGGGTCTTGTATATCCTCGTTGGTTACTGACGACCTAGGAAAGGGATTAAGGTTTTGTCCACGTGTTAGCATGGAGGGCGAAATGGGTAAGAGATCATCAATATCTGCCGAGGTATAGGTCAAGGGTCTGTCGTTGACTGACATCTCAATCTCCGTCAAGACTGTTTGCAACTCCTTTTTGTTGACCAGGACCCTCCCTAGTACCTTCTTCATGGCAGACTTGACAATCCCTATTGTCCTCTCCCAAATCGCCCCGAACCATGCTGCACGTACTGGTATGAATTTCTATTGACAACTCTTTCCAGTGAGGGTAGACACAACCTGCGGGTCATCCATTATATCCTTGAGATAGTTGGATGCCCTGTGACGCATGTCGAGTATGAGCATGCTGTACAGAACGCCCAGTCATGCCCCACTCTCGCTAGGATCGTCAGGGCAGGAACTTTGGCTGTAGTCTGTGTAGAGTTTTCTAACTTAGTTTATGTGAGCCGTTGTACTATAAGTATTATAAATATGTATTTTGTTTTCATCTGAGTCAACGAGTTCTATTTTATATCATTAGTTATAAGTGTTGTGTGTGGGACTTATTTGTAATGATGAGAGGAGAGAGAGAAATTACGTAACGGGGGCCAGTGAGTGCGCCATGAGGCAGGTAGGCCTAACTCCCCTACTTCCTCCTCCCTCCTCCCTCCTCAGCGCGTGGGAAATCCTTTGTCGATCCCAGATTGAGAGAGAATATTACGTAATGATTGTCAGTGGGCGGTCCTTAGTAGTTTGCGATATGCTCACTAGAGGGCCGAGTATAAAAAGGGAGGTCTCGCCATATTTTATTTAGAACTCATTAGGCAGAGCGACTTCTCATATCCCTTGCAACTATATATATTCTTCCGACTGATGTGAACTTTCCCTACTCTCTGTACCGCCTACCTTCTTCTTTTCCCGAACCCTTTTTAACCTCAATGACCCCTTTGGTGCAGATCTAGTCAGCCAAAGTATTATCGCTTGAGTTCTCACGAGATATATGCCTATTAGATAGCCTATTTTGGAAGGGATAACTAGAATAGGATTGATTAATGTTTGTTGCACTCGTATATGCATTTCCCTGTGTATGATTATTCATGTTCCTGTTTTCTGCTGATCTAGGTGATGCTAGACTGGGATGAGGCTACTAGAGTTGTGATTCCCTATGAGTATTAGGTTTTGTTGAACCTGTACAATCGCAACGGAGACTTGGGAAGCCTAGGTGGTCTTTCTGACTGTGTACCGTGGGAGTTTAGCGCTGTGTTGCGAGTGAGGGCTTTTGCCTCTGCCACCCAACACTGTGCTAACTCGTTTGCTTGACTTTGAGAGGATCGCCAGGAGAGAACCAGATACTAGTGATCTGGATCTCTCAAGAGAGCATCCCGTCAATTACCGTAATTTGGCCGCACAGTCTTAAGGACCTCGCTAGGCTACGAGCCGCTTGCTCAGCCATTGTTTCCTAGCCTACTACATCCCAGCTAGACTTTGCTCGGTCAGCAGATACAGCATAGTATTGAAGCTTTCCTTGTGTATGTTATTGTTTATGCACTATTGATTTCATGTGTGGCACGCATAGCTACTTTAGAGATTAGTGGCCCCCCGAGCACAATCCTAGTAGGCTATTGCCAGTGCATTGTCGGAGTACTTCTTTTATATGTTTGCCATTTACTACTGTCTATTCTTATAATTCTTCTTATGTCAATTTAAAGCCTTTAATATTAGTTAATTGCCAGTGTGTTGCTTATTGAATTGCTGTTCAAAATCCGATACTTACTTCTTACGAGTATCCGAGAAGCATCTAACTTTACCAGAAGATTCCTTGCTCGATGCTCGAGGACTATTGTTTAACGTAACGTAATAGTGCCGATCCGAAGTAGAGGGTGGAGGACTTCTTAAGTTCTTAGTCAAGGGTGGATTACTTCGGCTTCGGCCAACACTATTCTTTGGTGTTGTTGTATTTACTTCTTTGTTTGATTGTTGACCAGACTAGATAACTCCCGTCTCTTTATTAGTCTGTTGTGAAACGCTAGTACCGAGTTCTTGTATACCCCGTTATAGCAGATAGAACTCTGGAGGGTATTGGTGTTTTTTGTTCGGCTGGCAGTACTCTGGGGTTGGGATCGTGTGTTTCCGTTGTGGCAGCGAGCCATACTCGAGTCCTGTGTGAGAGCCCTAGTGTACCCGAGTGCCCGGTCGTAACAAATGGCGACCTTGCTTAGGATTTTGTGAACAGTATAAATTTTTGCAGAGTTGTACAACATTTGTTTGTTAGTACTTTAGCGTGCATATTGAAGAATATTTTTTTTGTAGGGCAATTAGTAGAGCATTTAAGAGACTCCAATTAATTTAGTAATTAGTGCTTGCATAAGGAAGTTTAACACTTTTGTCTCGAGAATTTTTTTGTGGACTTCAGTATGTCGTGCCCTAGCACTGACGAGGAGCGAGAGATGCCATTTGAAGAGGTGCCGTTAGTAATCAGTGAGGAGGATGCTAGAGTTTTTGTGAGTAAGCGGTACCACGTGACGGAGGAGAGGCTGACAGGGGTGGATATTTATGGCTTGCACCTGATAGCCAAGGTTTTGGGCCTATCCAATGTAATAGGGATGTCCAAGAGGGAGCTGATTTCCTGGGTGTTGCGTGGGCGACATGGGGTTTCGGAGGAGAGGGCGTTTGGGGGGGTTCCTCCCCAGATCCCCTCTCACTCGACTCCCACAGTGCCGTCCACTCAGTTGCCGGAGATTAGCACTCTCCCACAGAGGGATGAGAATTGGCAGATTGGAGTGCCCTCGGGCGGTGCACATGGTGGTTCCCCAGTTTTTGCCCCCCCTCCTTCAGTAGTGGCAGCTCCCTCTTCCTGCCTGTCTCCAGATATGATATTTAGACTTGAGCTTGCTAAAATTGAGGCTAGGAAGCAGGAGAAGGAGATTGAGGCTGAGTCTAGGAAGCAGGAGAATGAGACTAGGAGGCAGGAGAATGAGACTAGGAGGCATGAGATTGAGGCTGAGACTAGGAGGCACGAGGCTGAGCTTAGGTACGACTCAGAGAAATATTGTGCTCAAATAGATTTAGATAAGACTCGTGCAGAGTCGACAGGGACTCGGATGGGCCGTGAGGGCCAAGTAAGAGAGCAGTCCTAGTCCCACTTAGTCAAATTGGTGCCGGCATTTAGTGAGACTGAAGTCACAGAATTTTTTAATCGTTTTGAGAAGAAGTGTAGGGAGCATAATTGGCCTGAAGAGAAGTGGGCAGCTCTAGTCTCCTCAAGACTTACGGGTAAGGGTCTGAAGGCTTATGATGCACTGCCTTTAGAGTCTTGCATTGACTACCCAGTATTGAAGAGAGCTGTCCTACGGGCATACGAGTTGCAACCAGAAACATATCGATTGAAGTTTCGGGGTGTTACAAAGACTAGGGAGGCGACCTTTCTTGAACATGCCCGGGACTTAAAAGATGCACTTACAAACTGGACACGTTCTGAGAAAGCTGAGACGGCCGAACAGTTGACTGAGCTGTTTCTGCTCGAGCAGTTTTATAAGTGTACTGGTGCAGAAATGACTTTAACTATTAAAGAAAAGAACCCAGAAACTCTACAGGAGGCAGCTGAGATGGCTGACCTCCGGCTATCACTAATTCGTGGGTGCGGATCTGCCCAGCGTAGTGAGGCAGGTAACAAGGGGCGTGACGCCCCACCCCCCCGAGTTAGTGATATATCTTATGCAAACAAGTACAAGAGTTATGATACCAAGACTGACCACAAGACTAGCACCGTCCCATTTAAGAAGGGGCCGGGCCCTTCCCAGTACCAAGGGAAGCCCAAAGGGGAGTTGGAGTGTTATCAATGTCATAAAAAGGGGCACTTTGCAAGAGTCTGTCCTAGCAAACCACCTACAGCAGCTGTGTCTTTGGCCTGCAACATTGGTGTGTCTCTGAAGTCTTCTGAGTTTGCCCGGGGCAGTTCGTCAGAGGCTGAGGCACAGCCAATGCAGAAGCACCTGGGAGGCTCGAACCCTGCTCAGGATGTTTTTTGCGACCATAGAGGACGGGGTTGCGTGATGTGGGCAGGGCGCAAGCATGGAGTAGAGGTCTTGCGTGATACAGGTGCTTCCCAGACTTTGATGAATAACTTGACTGGCTACCCTATAAATGCGGCTCGGGTGGTAGTGGTGCAGGGTATTAATGCAACTCGGTCATACCCGCTGGTGCGGTTGGAGTTGGAGGTGGATGGTGTGGCACGTGAATTGGATGTCGGGATTGTGGAGAAACTGCCAGTGGAGGGCGTCGACCTTCTTCTCGGCAACGACTTTGCAATGCCCGCTTCTGAGGTTCTACCCTTAGTCGTTGCCGAGAGGCCGGCCGACGTGAGTGGGGAAGAGCAAGAGTGGGTCGAGCGGTGCCAGACACAACCCATGGCGTGTGTTGTCACCCGAGCTCGGGCAGATAAAGTGTCACAGCCTAGTCCTCCGTCTTCAGACCAGCAGAGGAACGATCAACAGGAGGAGGCTAAAGCTGGAGTTGGTTTTAAGAGTTTTGACTCGGCGGCTCTCCTGGGTGATTCAGTATTGGCGCCTATGTTAGAGTCTGGAGAGGCCCCAGGACCTGTCACAGCTAGTGAGGAGGTAGGGCAGGAAGAGACTCCGAGGCAGCAACGTTACACACGGAGAGAAAAAAGGGTTGCTCAGTTTGATATTGGGGGAGGACTTGGGTTGCTTCGGAAGCATCTAGACAGGTTGGTTCCTTCAGATATTTGTAAACTGCAGTTGGAGGATCCGGAGGTTCAGAAGTGTGGTAATGGGGATGTCGAGATCAAACACGAGGACGGGGAAGCATGTCATGTGAACCTGTTGGAGGAGTTTGTGAGGCAACCACCTGAGCAGCCTGCTGTCCCTGCGTTGGTCTGCCGCGGCCAAGGTGGAGAAGGAGAGGGGGGCAGTAGGGCACAGGTGGAGGAGAGTAGGGATTGTCATGTCTCGGCGGAGCAGTGGGCGGGGGACACGAGTCTGGTGGCTGTGGAAGCGCTAGAGCACCTGCCTGAGCAGCAGTGTGCAGCACTCCAGCACCAGCTCGGTTCATACCCCACTGGTCGTGCCGAGCCCCTGAGTCTCACAACTCGGGCGGTGCAAGATGTTCCACGGGCAGGTCACGTGAATGTTGAAAGACCGTTAGCCTCGTTGTTTCGGTGGTTCAAGGTGGGCAACGAGGCTTTGGCATGGTTGCCAGGTCAGGGTCGACCCATGGCTGCCAAGGGTGGTAGTCAAAAGGAGGATATTGAGCAGATTGGTGAGGTTGGCTGTGGAGTGGATGTGCCCGGTCGTCACATAGCCTCCCAATGCTGCTCTAGTCTAATGCAACAGCCCTACCATAGACCGACTGTATCTGGCCATGTCGCTGAAAGCGGTGATGCTGCGCAGGCAGATGTCGTCACAAGGAATGCGGGGGTGCGCATGTACGGTATCGGCGGGGAAGCCTTAGCAATAATGAACTATGGGAGTGACTGCACAGGTGGTACTGATTGTCCCTCTCATGACCTGGCTGTTCTAGGGACGAAGGTGGAGAAGGAGGGAGACTACAGGTTAGAAGCTGCGGTCTCGGCTGGGTTGTGGGAGGGCACTGGGCATGTTGTTCATGGAGACAGTGCAAGGCAGTTGTTTACTAGGCTATGGCAGTACTTTCGCATGTTTGTTGCTTCTCCAGGCCTGATGTACGGGGTAGAATCCGACATGCAGGCTGGAGATAGTGCAAGGCTCAGTTTAATTCCCTACCGTATAAATCCTGCTCGACAGCCTGTGGTGCAAGCAGAGCTGGATTACGTGTGGACGAAGGGTCTGAGGGATAAGGAATGTTGTGAGTGGTCGTTGCCTGTAACTTTGTCCGAGCGTGCTAAAGAGGTATGTGGTTTTGTTGTGGACGGGAGTACCTACCGGTGCAATGTTATGCCTGACGGATTTAAGAATGCACTAGCAACGTTTCAGAACCTGATGAATGAAATTGAAAAGGACGATGATGCGCTGGGGCATTTCGAGGTCTATGTTCCAGCCTATGGTCCGGTCGTTGTAGTTTACCCAGATCATCACCCTCTCAAGATCTTGGACCAGTTTCACAATCGGAATATGAGGCTGACCAGGTGGTCACTAAGGTTATTGGTATATAACCTGGACATACGCCATATTGCCGGTTGTGACAACGTGGTTGCAGATGGTCGTTCAAGGGTATATGATCCTGGGTAGATTGACACACGGGTAGCCTCCTGCTTTAGTTTGAATAGTATTTTGCGCTTGGTGCTTGTTGGCTCGCGGTTGTAGCCCAGCGTATTGGGTCGTAAAGCAGGAGTTGAGCGTTTGGTATAGAAGAAAAATAGGCTGCCCTTATAGTGCAGCCGGAAAAAACATATTAAAATATAAAAATCATATAAAAAACTCTTTCTTTTTGATATAGATAATTGTATAAGTTTGTCATAGCCTATAGAGTTTGAGTAGTCCACGAACTATCAAACGGCTGAGCTGCTGTAAGCTCGCTCTGGGAGCATGATATTGTGTCTTTTGCTATTGTTGGGAGGAGTTATAAAATGTGAATTTTTTTTTTTTAATAAGATGTGTTTTGATGATAAACTCAGCTTTGTTTTAGTGCCATGCGGTCGCTAGGTGTGAGGGGCTTGATGGGGTTCTGTGTGTCAGATTTTCGCTCAGGGTTGAGCAAGTAAAATCTTGGGGGAGGTGTGACGCATGTCGAGTATGAGCATGCTGTACAGAATGCCCAGTCATGCCCCACTCTCGCTAGGATCGTCAGGGCAGGAACTTTGGCTGTAGTCTGTGTAGAGTTTTCTAACTTAGTTTATGTGAGCCGTTGTACTATAAGTATTATAAATATGTATTTTGTTTTCATCTGAGTCAACGAGTTCTATTTTATATCATTAGTTATAAGTGTTGTGTGTGGGACTTATTTGTAATGATGAGAGGAGAGAGAGAAATTACGTAACGGGGGCCAGTGAGTGCGCCATGAGGCAGGTAGGCCTAACTCCCCTACTTCCTCCTCCCTCCTCCCTCCTCAGCGCGTGGGAAATCCTTTGTCGATCCCAGATTGAGAGAGAATATTACGTAATGATTGTCAGTGGGCGGTCCTTAGTAGTTTGCGATATGCTCACTAGAGGGCCGAGTATAAAAAGGGAGGTCTCGCCATATTTTATTTAGAACTCATTAGGCAGAGCGACTTCTCATATCCCTTGCAACTATATATATTCTTCCGACTGATGTGAACTTTCCCTACTCTCTGTACCGCCTACCTTCTTCTTTTCCCGAACCCTTTTTAACCTCAATGACCCCTTTGGTGCAGATCTAGTCAGCCAAAGTATTATCGCTTGAGTTCTCACGAGATATATGCCTATTAGATAGCCTATTTTGGAAGGGATAACTAGAATAGGATTGATTAATGTTTGTTGCACTCGTATATGCATTTCCCTGTGTATGATTATTCATGTTCCTGTTTTCTGCTGATCTAGGTGATGCTAGACTGGGATGAGGCTACTAGAGTTGTGATTCCCTATGAGTATTAGGTTTTGTTGAACCTGTACAATCGCAACGGAGACTTGGGAAGCCTAGGTGGTCTTTCTGACTGTGTACCGTGGGAGTTTAGCGCTGTGTTGCGAGTGAGGGCTTTTGCCTCTGCCACCCAACACTGTGCTAACTCGTTTGCTTGACTTTGAGAGGATCGCCAGGAGAGAACCAGATACTAGTGATCTGGATCTCTCAAGAGAGCATCCCGTCAATTACCGTAATTTGGCCGCACAGTCTTAAGGACCTCGCTAGGCTACTAGCCGCTTGCTCAGCCATTGTTTCCTAGCCTACTACATCCCAGCTAGACTTTGCTCGGTCAGCAGATACAGCATAGTATTGAAGCTTTCCTTGTGTATGTTATTGTTTATGCACTATTGATTTCATGTGTGGCACGCATAACTACTTTAGAGATTAGTGGCCCCCCGAGCACAATCCTAGTAGGCTATTGCCAGTGCATTGTCGGAGTACTTCTTTTATATGTTTGCCATTTACTACTGTCTATTCTTATAATTCTTCTTATGTCAATTTAAAGCCTTTAATATTAGTTAATTGCCAGTGTGTTGCTTATTGAATTGCTGTTCAAAATCCGATACTTACTTCTTACGAGTATCCGAGAAGCATCTTACTTTACCAGAAGATTCCTTGCTCGATGCTCGAGGACTATTGTTTAACGTAACGTAATAGTGCCGATCCGAAGTAGAGGGTGGAGGACTTCTTAAGTTCTTAGTCAAGGGTGGATTACTTCGGCTTCGGCCAACACTATTCTTTGGTGTTGTTGTATTTACTTCTTTGTTTGATTGTTGACCAGACTAGATAACTCCCGTCTCTTTATTAGTCTGTTGTGAAACGCTAGTACCGAGTTCTTGTATAACCCGTTATAGCAGATAGAACTCTGGAGGGTATTGGTGTTTTTTGTTCGGCTGGCAGTACTCTGGGGTTGGGATCGTGTGTTTCCGTTGTGGCAGCGAGCCATACTCGAGTCCTGTGTGAGAGCCCTAGTGTACCCGAGTGCCCGGTCGTAACAGCCCCGACAAAACAAGTCGCATTATCACTCAGAATCATTTGAGGGAAACCGTTGCGACCTGCAAAGCGTCTTATAGTATGTAAAAAACCCTCACTGGATAAGACGTCAATCAATTCAATGTGAATTGCTCTGGTTACCGCACATGTGAAGAGTACGTCATATACCTTAGTGATATTACCGGGTGATTCCCTAATTTGAATCGCTCCCGTATAGTCTACCCCAGTCACCAGAAATGGTTCAGTCGTTTGTACCCTGAAGTCAGGTAAGAGAGGTAGATCAACTGGGGAGTAAGGCTTACCCTGTAATTATTTACAGATAGTGCAGCTATTGTGGATCCCTTTAATAGCTTGTCGCATCTTAGGATCCACCAACGCTGTTGCATATAAGCCAGAACATAATTTACGCCAAAATGTAGGCAGATCCCATGGCATTTGCGAATTAACAGTTTGGTAATCAAATGAGAGGAGCTAAGGAGTACAGGATATTTTGCAGAATCAATAATGTCCGCCTTTTGTATCCTGCCTCTTCACTTAATTATGCCTCCTTCCATATATAATCCTAGCTGTCTCATTAAGTTTGAGGGTTTGGCCTTTGACTCCTTGTTCAGTATTTCATGTTCAGTAGGATAAGATTCCTTTTGTACTAAACATATTATTTTTGCTTCTGCTGATCTCAATTCATGGAGTCTGATTTGCTTCGAATCTTCACTAAGGAAAGACCTGTGAGCAAGACTTCTCATGTTGTTAATGAAACGGTATATCCATGCAAATACCCGTATTACTTAATCATAGCTGCCATAACGTTCCCAGTCTACCAACTTGTTATCCTGATGTGTAGTACTCACAGTCGAACTCCTTAACACATCATCTTGGGGCCAACTTGATGGATCAGATATGCCTTCCCTGAAATCCTGAGGCCATTTAGTTGGAGATGTAAACCATGCAGGTCCTTGCCCCCAAATAGAGGATGACAAAAGCTGTTGTGGCGAGATCCTCCGGGAAATGATGTCACCGGTGTTATCTATGGTACTCACATAGCAAAATTCAGCTGTAGGAAATAAGTTATGTATCTCATCAGTGCGATTTGAAACATAAACAGGTAACACCTTCTGGCTGTGTACCCAAGAAAGTGCAATTTGACTGTTGCTCCAGACATAGACGTTATCAATCTGTAGTATGTCTGTATAAGCATCAAGTGTAAACTTTATTAGCCGAGCAGACAGAAGCAATGCAGTAAGTTCTAATTAAGGAACTGTGATTTTCTTAACAGGGGCTACTTTGGCCTTTGCTATAGCCAGTTTCGCTTCACTACCATTGCATAAGTATATGGCAGTACCGTACACACTATTACTGGCATCAGCAAAGGCATGTAGATCCACCTGTTGACCACTAATAACTTGACGATAAAGTTGAACCTTGCAACATGTGGAAAGGTCCGACCGAATTAACCGCCAAGTATCTTGTAGCTCAGTCGAGAGTGGTGTGTCCCAATCTAGCTTTAGCCGCCACAGTTGCTGTAAACACATACAAGCACGAATAGTTACAGGCAGCAAATAGCCTAGAGGATCAAATAACCTTGCAGACAAGCTTAAGCAGTTTCGCTTGGTCATAATCTCACTGTTGCATGGTGTGTGACAGAAGGATATACAATCTGTGGTAGTGTCCCATTTGTGGCTTAAAAACTTCACCACACTAATCTCAGTAGCTACCTTTCAGAAGCAAATTGACCATTCAAAAGATCACTATTAGTGCCCTATTCTCTCAAGTATAAATGAGCCTTGGCAAATATATCACAGATCTCCCAACATCTTTTGAGCATTAAGTCTTCATCGTCTCCAGTGCCCTGAAGATTGTCCACATAGATCCCCTGCTTGATCTCATTCTTGAAGTCAGGATCTAGTCCAGCCTCCTCCAGATGTCGCAAGATAGTAGCGTTGAGAAGGAACTGGGAACAGGTCGCTCCGAATAAGACGACTTTGAATCTGTAGACCAGATACTCTTGAATCTAGATCCATTGGGTCCCGTGGCAATAAAAATCTTGTTGAGTCCCTGTCTTCACGATGGAGTTGAAGCATTAGGAAGGCCTTCTCAATATCGGCGACCCATGCAAATTTATGATATCTGAAGCGTAACATAATTTGCGCGAAATCGGATACCTGTGTACAGACAATCATGCAGGCTATAAGAGCGATCACTGGAATTAGCTGAACAGTCATACACAATACGAACATGAGTGGTTAGTGAGGCATAATATGTGCAACAATGTCTAGGAATTGTGCCTTTTTGACGTACAAGCATGAACATTGACATGATTGTAGACCATAACCAAGATAATATTTCTAGAAGTGGAGCCACCTGGAAAATGGCATATGGTGGCCATACTTGCCAATACTTGCCAAAAGCCATTTCTCACATCGAGAAACCTGTATTATATTCGAAGTTTCCAATCATCAATAGCAGAAAATAAGAATCAAGAAACCCAGGATTAATACAATTGTGGTCAGGAGAATTTCACTTATGGACAATAGCACTGGAATTCAGAAATAGCATAGACATTTCGAAATTTGCGGAAATATGGGCAGGATTTCAAGCTTTTCTAGAGATCCTGTATATTTTCGCCTTCATAATTCTGAAATTATATTAAAATACAAAGAATATATTATGATATAACATAATATAGTTACTAAATATTACAATGTTCATGACAGGTGTTGTGAGTGAGAACTGATGGAGGTTATTGCCTACTGCATGTTCTGTGTACAAATAACTGGTGGAGGGAAATAATCATGTTAAGAAGTTTTCAGCGTGTGGATTTACATCAGTCAGGTCCCTTCAAGGAAACACCAGGTGTAACTGACTGGACAAAGTGCATTCTCTGTCAAAAAGTAACAACTGAATTATTGCTTCATGATGTTGGTGTTGGTCAGAGATATTCTCTGCTCGCATCCAATTTTTTTTTTTTTTTTTATTTATTTTTTTTTTTTGCCGAGCTACATAAAATGCCCATTCCAATTGGCTTTAGGCGACTGGATAAATTAAATGCAGTACCACATGTATTCATTACTTTCATTGATTTCATTAATTAGGTTTATTTGTAAGTTAATTGGTGGGTTGGTGAACAAAATTATGAATAGAAGCCACTATGCTGGAGCCTGAGGCAAAATGTCATAAATCCTGTCATCTATCTATCTATTTATTGCCTGATGCCGTGATCCCCGAAGGTGTGGCCACGGACGAACCGCCCCCATGCACCTCTGTCCCCAGTCAGTCGACGCCCCTCCTCCCAACCAGCACCGCCTTCATCCATATACTTTCTCACTCCATCCTTCCACCTCTCCTTCGGTGCACCTCTCCCTCTCTGTCCTTCCACCTCGCTCTCGTATACCCTCTTAGTCATCCTGTCATACAAAATTAAATACCACAAAACTTAAGCGAACAGAAAAAAAGAAGTCTAGCAAGGACAGCAACGATCATTCTGCAACTGGAAAAAGTACACTCGTCAATGTGTCCCTTCTAAAGCAGCAGCAACAGATGTCTGCTTCTTATATGAGGATGTGTCGCCATCGGAACCTATCC